>JBCEWC010020227.1:0-11027 GCA_038996855.1 Solanum aculeatissimum
TTGAAAGTTAAAAAAACAAAACTTTAGATTCTCTTATTATTACAAATAATTTGAAGAGTATTGTTTTTGACTTTTTTATTTTTTGGATCAAGTCAATTTTTTTGCCTTTTTTCGGATAGTTTTTAATCTTTTTTGGGATTTTCTTTTAACCCTTTTAAAAAAAAATTATTAATATTATTTAAAAGTTTTTTTTGACTATTTTCTTTCTTGATCAAGTCTATTTTAGTTGAAAAAGAATTCTTTCGAAAAATATTTCAAGCCTTTATTTTTCTTTTGGCGAATACTCATGCGATAAAGTTGACTTTAATTTTCATATAGTTAACATTTTTTCTATTAACATGTTTTCTATATAGCATAAAAAAAATATAACCATTTAGATGACAATTTCTTATTGACAAACATAAAATCATAGACTATTTTAATACATTTTTAGTATATTTCTATTTTAACAATACAAATTTGTAATGAATAATACAAAAACTAAAAAATATGATATAGTTAAATATATTTAAATATTATTATTTCTAAAAGTCTAATATTAGAAATAAAAAAAATTCAAAGAATTGTCGCGTTCTATTAGTAGATCTGTTCTTACTAAAAACAAAAATTGAATGCATTACTTACCAACATGACCAATCATCAATTGTCACCGTCAACTCTTTTTCTATTTTTTTTCTAAAAAGGTAAAGTTCATGAATTATGTCATGAATGCTGCAAAATAAACTAAAATCACGATATTAGAAAATAAATGATCTAGATACATAAAAATAAAATACGACAACATGAAAAAATTTAAACAACTTGAGATATATAGAGGTAAAATTTTTAAAAGAAAAATACTATAAATTATATGTAAAATAACAATATAATCCTATTCAACTTCTTATTTATTTATTTATAAAGGTCCTATATATAGAGATTCTAACACTAATTAGAATCCAAGGTAATTTAGGATTTTTCTTAGTGGCTGCAAAGTTTCAGTAGAAGTCTATCCAATAAGGAAGATCTAGAGTTCCAGTCTTTCAATTTATATCCCGCCAGTCATAATAAAGACTTTTTCCCTTCTATTCCTTTGCTAACCAGTATCAACAGAAGTCTTTATTTTATCATTTCTTTCAATATAATTTATAAGTTAATATTATAAATATAATTAAATAATAATTTAAAGAAAATTAGTGACAAATTTTTATTAAATATTAGGATAATAATTAATAATATTTATTTAAAAAATTAATGAATAATAATTTTATTAGTGGATATCTTTTTCCTATTTTTTAGGGACTCTTTTGGACATTTTTTAAAGGTTTTTTTTTTAGCCTATTTGTAGAACCGCTTTTTTTTTTGACGTTTTTTCACAACTTTTTTCCCCCTATTTTAAACCCTTTTTGGGACCCTTTCTTTTGACTTTTTTTTTTTGCCTTTTTGAAAAATCTCTTTTGAGAATGTTTTTTATAGTTTTTTTTTTGCCTATATTTTGTGACATTTTGAAAAACTTTTGGCTATGTTTTTTAATCAAGGCTATTTTAGTTGTAAAAAGATTTTCTATATAGAAATTTAATAAAATCTTCTCCATTTAATTTTTGTTATGTTTGTTATAATAAATATTTAAAACTATTAAAATAATGATATAATAATTGGAAATAAAAAGTGAAAAGACGATTTTATCTAAAGAGGAGTCTTTTAATGAAGGGCAAAAAGTTCAAACAATATTTCTAAGGACCTTCACACTTTTAATATAGTATAGATATAGATTAACCTTAATTTTACTCCTTGTTTAATTCAACTTCAATTAAATTCCCCAAATGACAAACGATCTTTATGATAATTCTTCCTTTAAATCATTGCATCTCTTATTTACTTAGTCCCTTCTACAAAAATTCAAAATTTTCAAGATTAAGTTGTTAATTTCTTTTCAAAATTATTTTCTTTAAATTTCAAGTCCTTTTTAAGTTAAAAGTTTTTTTGTAAATGCTTGAGATATTTGTTATGTTTTCAAAAGAGAAAAAAATATTCTTTCTCAAATCTTTTATTTACTTTTCCTTTTCGCAAATTTTGTCCACTAACAATTTTTCAAGTTTCTTTTTTTTTTAAAAAAAATTTAGATATTCCTTTCAAACTTAGGCAAGTTTTGATAAAAATTTACTTTCTTTTAAACTAGTTTAGACACCTTAATTAGAATTTTAGTAGTTTAATATACCCTTTTTAAAAAATTTCAAAGTTGGACAATTAAATTTTCTTTGAAATTATTTAAATAGATTTCCTACTTAAATGGTTTTTAAATATTATTCGTCTTAAATTATTTTTTCCAAAAAGTTAGTCAAATGAGTTTAATCGTTAGTCAACAACGCGTTAGCAGGTATTTTGAGCGCTTAACATCTTCTCAAAATGGATATTTGAACCCTTACTCATCTTTTCTAAATTTTTAGGATTTTTCTTTTAAGTTTTAAAAATTAAGTTTTCTTAATTTCTTTAAAAAATTAAGTGTCGACTCTCCTATTTTCGAAAATTAGTTTTTTTCTTAAATTAATTAAATTTAAATTGATTTTTTCTAAAATTCCCTGTTTTCCCATTAACACCCAAAGTCACCAAAAGTCGTACGTCGATATTAGAAGTAGGGACATTGAGTTAGATGAAGGTGGTGGGTCTATTTGAAGGTTTCACCTATGAATGGTGTAATGCATTTTGGTAAGAAGGGAAAATTGATCCCTAGATATGTGAGGCCTTACAAAATCCTAAAATGAGTTGGGAAGGTAGCATATGAACTTGATTTGCCATTGAAGTTCGATATGGTTCATCCGATGTTTCATATGTCAATGTTGAGGAAATTCATGGGTGATCCAAGGTTCATTGTTCCATTGAAGGATGTGAGGATTAAGGAGAATTTGACTTATAAAAAGGTACCAGTTGAGATTTTAGACCAACAAGTAAAGAGATTAAGGAACGAGGAAGTTGCATCCGTTAAAGTGTTATGGAGGAACCAACAAGTTGAAAGTGCTATTTGGGAAGCGGAAACGAACATGATGAAATGATATTCTTACCTCTTTCCTTCTACTCAAGCCTAAGGTACCTAAATATGAATCATTCCTCCGAATTTTCATGTATTTGTTTTTCCTAGTCATATTGTATGCATGCATGATCACGAGACTGTTTTTAATGGTATTTGATGCATAAGTTTAATGATTTTATGAAATTGATGTTTTAAGTTGCATTTTGCATTCATGATTGGGTTGTTGGTTGTCTTTCAATTCTACTCAAGCTTGTTTTTGACTCATTCGAGGACGATTGGTTCCAAGGGTGAGATATTGTAACATCCCATGCATTAGAAAGTTGGAAAACTGAAAAGTTGCAGAAAATTGAGACTAACAAGTATGTACGAGCCCATCTAAGACTTGTGGTCTAAACCACGGATCCTAGACAGGCTTCATGGTTCGGTCAATAACTTGGTGAAATTCTGGAAAGTGAAAAGGTCAATTCACGAGGCTATAGTACGAGCCGAATTAGGCATTACGACCCACAAATGTGGATTATAGATGGGGTTGTAGAAATTTGAGAATTTGCTAAGTGTTGAGGAAAATGATGAGGCTAACATACAGACCATAGTTAGTTCTACAGATCGAAAACCTGGTTCGTAGTTTGGGGCAGTAAAAAGGAAAATTTTCTAAGTCTAGGGATCCATCTACGAATGGTCTCTACAACTCATATACAAAATTACAAACCATAAATGAGGTTTTATAAAATGAGATTTAGAGACATTTTCAGAAGCTAAAAACTATAACCAGGATGAAACCTAGGATCCACGAGTCGTAATTGCATCTATGACTCGTAGAACTTGGTCAGGAAGGGGTCTGACAATTTTTATGAAGGGATTTTCAGTCATTCTTACCCATTTAACTCCTAAACTATATTGTTTTGATCCTAATAACTACCCTAACTGCATCAACTCTAATAAAACCACACTCAAACTTATTCTCTCCTAAATTTCTCTCAAAATTTTAAGTCTTTATCTCTCAAAGGAATCCACCATTGAAGTAGGCTAGGTCTTCAAGTTCCTCCACGAATTCAAGGTTAATTTCTAGGGTTTCTTCAACAAGGTATGTAAGGCTTCATCCATAGACTAATTTCATTCATGAAGCCAAAATCCAAACTCACTTTTATTCTAAGTTCAAGCATGAATTTTATGAATTTTAATTATTTTTGTTCAAATGCTTGAATTACAATTCTTACATAATTAAACTACTCTATTATATATGAATTATGATTATTTACATGGATTGCATAATTTTCAATTGGTTTTCAAGGAATTTCAAATGTATATTATTAGGCTTATGAAATTGATATAGGTTTTTTTTCTTATGATTTGAATTGACTTCAATTGCACTAACCTCACATGATTTTTATTAAATTTCATGATTTTAGCTTCAATTGTTCATGAACCCATATTTTGCCCTAGTTTCTATGTTAAGTTATATTTTCTTGAATAAGATTCCAAGTATGAAAGTATGCCTATGATCATGATTATGAGGGTGACCTAAGAGCGTAATGTTATGCTATGTTTACAAGATAGGGAGTATACCACACTTTATGCAAGATATGTATATGGACTATTATTATAACATGAATTGCTTGACTTGGTTTTATACATATCTTACAAGTTATGCAAGTATGATTTTATGAACTACAAATTATGTTGATGACTAAATATCTATTGTATGATTATGTATTCTATGGGATTTGACTTAACACCAAATGAGTTTGAGTAAGGGGGACTATCCCCAAAAGTCCTTATATAAATCCTCTTGTCCCATAACTACGTGCCGTTATAGGATTATTATGTGTCTATAAGGTATTAAGTTAGTGGATTCACATATGATACTCACCGTGTTGGGGTTTAGTCCATAGGGTGGGGTAGAGTCTACCTTGGCAAGTAGACTATTCTTTCTCCAATGTAAAGGCAACATTGGAATTCCACGTAATAGTTTGCATGGTCTTATTTTCAGTTATGGTCCTATTCTCACATGTGTTTGTTTAGGATGATTATTAAATGTTTTTGAAGACTTTTTTCATGATTTTAAAGTTGCATTGTTCATATAGCATACTCTTGTCCTTTAACTCTATTGATATGATCATGCATATTATTATTGTGATTATGACGTTTCCTTGATACATTGCATGCCTATATACTTAGTACATTCTAACATATTAACACATACTCTTTGCCTACATGATCTAACCATGTTGAGACGGACGATGGGACTATCCTCACTATTGTGGCTAGATTTGGACTCTATGTATTGAAGACTTGATGAGTTCCCATGCTTCGAGGACAAACCTTTACTTTTTTGTTGTATGATGCTATGTTGAGACTTTTGTACTTTCTTTCTTATCTTGAGGGTGAGCTAGTGTCATGTTTTGGTCCCCACCAAGATCTAGTTATGTAGAGGTATGATTTGGACTATGTTGATGTAATTTTCTTTAATAGGAAGACTTGACTCCCATGTTTTAGCTTGTTTTAAGATCATGTTTCTACTTGCTTATTCATGTAATTGCTTATTTACCTTATGTATGCTTACGATATGAACAAGAGGATTAGATAGGACGCCCTCGGGCTCCTCATTCGTCGTGTCACAACTAGGTTATAGGTTCAGTCGTGACAACTCAATTACAATTATGTGAATTTCTTCACCATTAAACATATATGGTCATACGTAGATAATCAAATTCGTTCACTGATAGCTATCAATAATTGTTCTCTTATGAAACCAACTCCCAAACTATTAGTATGTCAACGCGATATCCGATCAAATAGTTAGTGCGTCGAAATATGAACACAATCTAATATGTGTCAAAACGTGGCACCCAGTCCAATATGTGTCAAAATATGACACTTAATTCAATATGTGTTGAAATGTGATACCCAATTCAATGTGTTGGAACATGAAACTCAATCCAATAACCCTCAATCACACTCATAATCGTAATGAATATTTTATACACTTGTACAATCAAGTAATAGGATCATTGTATGCAATTGATCACCATTAGTTATTTCTTTAGGTTAATTTCATCTTTCTCGATGCATATACATGCAAGCAATACTAACATGCAATTAACAAGCATATATATCATAGATAGGACATAAACCTTGATATACAATGCAACCACTATACTTGAAGGTAGTAAATCAACATATTCATTGTATGATATTATCCACACGAAGACATTTTACATTCACCCTTTTTTATTTCATGAATATAAATTAGTCAAGGATTTCACATAGAATAGACAACATGAACACATCTACATATATAAATTTTCATGTCCAAATACTGGACCCCTTTGATTATCACAAGTCTTAAGACCTTGCAAAAATTCAATAATTTTTATACATCATAAATCTTACAAGGACCACCAACCCTCTCAACATGAATTACTTAAGATAAACAATCAGGACTAAATTATTATCGCTAGTCACAGACTAATTATCACCTGCATAATATTTTCTTGCCCTAATAGTAATAACCACACACTTAGCCATTCAAACTCCTTGCCCGAAGGTCTAAACATGATCTCTTCCATTAATATATATTATACTATGCGAACCCAGAAATTTTGAAAAAATTATCAATGTGTAGTTCACTAGATTCAAGCTTGGTTGGTGTGGTTTATGGTTGTCATGTATCTCATTCATCAAGCCATGGGCAAAGGAGTCTCATTGGTTAGGCTTTTCATAAGAACCATTGGAAGGGTCAAATTTAACTGTTCATATCTCTTAGCACAAGAATAACTAGTTCATGACCTCTTAAATTGAATCTCTTTGAGTTAGCTTTTCAATGTACTTGGTTTCACTTGATTCGGAGTTCGATTGGAGAAGTTTTGACCTTTTTCGTAAAGTTGTCTATGTAGGGATTTTTCTAGAAATTTTTGCTAAGGCAGTGCTCCAGGGGACCTTATACGGGTCGTGAAGCACTGAACGGTCTATGTGGAGGTCTTGTCTGGCCTCCCATGAGGCATGGTGAAGTGTTTCATGAAGATTTAGACCTAAGGATTGATTCTAAGTATAAGATTAGCGTTCCAAAACTCGCGTCACTTTGACGGGCACCTACACAACCTATTTGCCACTTCACGAGTCGTGTGGCCTTTTGTAGGTTCCAGCCTTGGCTGGAATTTTGCCAAATATAGGGCCACAGACCAATACACGGTCCGTGTGCCACTACATGGTCTGTGACCCCTTTTTACAGGACCCCTGACAACATTTTGAATTTTGTTTTATTAATAATATATTTATAATTTTGGTGATTTTCTAAGGTCGTTTTAGTCTTCCTAAGCGCTCCTAAATATCTGATTTAGCCTATGGACCTTCATTCCTATTCAAATTTATTTCAAACACTTAGAATATTTAAACTCTCTCTTCTAAGTGTGGATTGAAGGTTCAAATTGGAATTCAAAGAGGACTTCTTCTTCAATCATTTTTATCCCTGAGGCTTCTAGTTAATCAAGGTATATGAGATTGATTCATGGTCTTCTTTCAACCATGAAGACGCTTAAACTCTTTTACACTTGATTTCATGAAATTTAAGCTTACTTTAAATATGGGTCTTTAAATTTATTATTGATTTGATTAAATTGAAGTATGTGTTGTACTTATTTGATGAGTTTAAAGTGATTTAAGTTCAACTATCATGATTTGCATTGAGATTATGAAAATTCAATTATGCATGTCCTTTTTAAGTCTTTAATTCAAGCATGGGTAGTATGAATTATATTTTTAATTGTGAATTTTATTACGATTTAAGAATGAATTTATCTTGTTATGATGCTTTAAATGTTAATCTCCATTGACCATGTTATTCTATCATCATTCATGGCATTTGCTTTCATTAGCATGGATATTATGAAATTATGTTGTGGGCTAAGTCTCAATTATGTTTATGACTATGTTTCCAAGTAAAGAATGGGTATGACAAGGTTGTGATCATACTATGTCTATGATATGACTCTTTGAGCAAATGATGGGTGTTTACACCAAATGTATATGTTTAAAGGAACATAGAATTGAGGTTGGATGCGAGGTGGACTATCCCCAAGGGTCCATACTCCTTTCTCATATCTATGTATAAAATGGAGTTATTCCTATGCATGAAAGTATGTCATGAAGAATGATTTGACGTTTTAGTCATATGTGCATAAAATTAAAGAAAGTGATTTGTTCTTTAAGCTCAATTATGCATGGTTAAAGTTCAATGTACTTATCCTCTTTTCAAAAGCATGTATATTTATACATATTCTTGTGGGATGATGGCTTAGCACCGAGGTATTGGAGACGAGGTGGACTATCTCCAAGGGTCCATACTCCTTTCCATTAAACTACGTGCCAAACATAGGTTCTTGTTTATGCCTCTTATGAGATGATTAAGAATGGATCTACCTTTGGCAAGCAGGTCACATCTTTATCCGTTGTGGGGTAGATGACAGAGTTCCAAGTTATAGCTCACTTGGTCTTATGTCGGTTGAGGTTCCATCCCCATTATGTTTATATGACTAAGCATTTATGCATCATAGATTTCATGGTATATTGATATTATATCCTTTCTTATATATTTCTTTCTATATATGTGCCCTTGTCATCTAACATTGATCTACAAGTTATACATGTTCATATGCATTGCATATCTGCATACTTAGTAGATTTTAAGGTACTAATGCATACTCTTTCCCTACATGATCTAACCATGTAGGGACCAGAGACTACATCTATCCATCTCTTGACGGTTAGCTTGGATCTTTGAGTATCTGTAACGATTCAAAAAATTTTGAACTTCGTAATGGTTGGTCAAGGTTATGTTGAACTTGTCATGGTTGGATTTTGGTAGCCATGGGTTGTATTTAAGTGCCGAATTCAAGGGAATTATTTTGATGGAAGGTTGTAAGGCAGTTTAGGCAGCACTAACTTTGAGAGGGCATATCTTTTGGTACGGGATGAACTGTGTGGGATATTATATATCAAACTGAAACTCTTTGCGTTATCTTCGCAATGCAATTAGTTTCACTCAATTCAAAGTCTGGATGTGAAAGTTATGGCCTTTGTAGTGAGACAACCCATAATTGAAAGTATCTGGAAAAGGGTTTCGGATTGGGGTCTAAGTGTGAAACCACGGACCGTTTGGTGGTCCACGGTCTGTGGTGGTTTCCATGGGTTAGTCTAGTGTGATCCTAGGGGTTGGGGCTAAGCCATGAACCAAGTGTGGCCCCACGGACCACTTCACGGTGCGTGAAGGGTCCAGTGGATTGGTCCAGAGAGTTGCCAAGGTTCGAGGTTGGACTCCGGATCAAGTGATGATCCATGGACCAGTACACGGTCCGTGTGAAGCTACACGGTCCGTGAGGCCCCTCGTAAGTTGGTCCAGAAAGTCCCCCGAGAGTTCAAGACGAAGCCGAGACCAAGTGAGGTCTCACAGACAGGCTCACGGTCCGTGAGCCTTTGGACAACACCTGGGTGGCCTCCGTGAGGCCCTGTCTTCTGTGATCTAGTCCATTTCATTAATGGCTAATTCATAATTTAATTAAATCCTATGCCCCTTTTAGCTTTTCTTAGGTCTCCTAACTCCCTTAAATCAAACCCTAATCCCCTCTAATTTATTCTATCACTCCTCAAGCCTCACCAAAATTCTCTCAATCCTCTTGACCTCCATTGATGAAAGCTTGAAGAAATTTGGGAAAATCATCCTTGTTGCAAAATTACCCAATTCCCTTGGCTAATCTCAAGGTATGTGGGATTGATTCATGGATTCCCTTTCATCCATGAAAACCCAAGAACCCTCTTCTTTAAATTATGAATTTAAGCTTTCTTTAATGTTGGGTTCTTTAAATTTTGATACATTTAATTGAATTGAGTTGTGGGTTGTAGAAATTAGGTGATTTAAAGTTGATTTAAGTTGAATTCTATGAAGTCTCATTTGAATTGATGAAGGTCAAATTATGCATGTCCCCTTACTCTTAAACTATGCATGGGTAGTGTTTTGATGATTGATTTAACTTGATTTTCTTATGGAATACTCTTGAATTAAATTTAAAGTATGAATTTTAGTACCCATGTTATCCTCATTGTCACTCACGGCATTGCATGCATGATCATGGATTTTCATGAAATTCATGATGTGGGTTAAGACCCAAATGTGTCTATGACTATGATTTTTTACAAGTATGAGTTTTGATAAGAATGTGATGATATAATGTCTATGATATGGCTCTTTGAGCAACCATGGGTGTTTACACCAATATGATATGACATGACAAGTATGGAGCTACTCTTATGCATAAAGTTTGACATGAACGTGTATTTGTTTTTTTTTTTGCCCAATGAAGCATGTTTATGAAATGTATTTGACTCTTTTAAGTGTGTATGAGAGTAACGAAAGTGAATTTGGCTTTTAACCCCAAGTATGCATGGTTTGATGTTCAAGTGTCAAGTTTCCATTTTAAAGCATGTATATGTATACGTATTCTTGTGGGATGATGACCTAGTACCGAGAAGGATTGGAGTAGTAAGTGAGCTATCCTCAAGGGTCCTACTCCTTTTTCGAAACTATGTGCCAACGTAGGTATGCTACCAAAATGGGAGGCCCATAAGGTATGTTATGATATGACATGATATGATTTGCTATGTTATGTAAATCCTTCCAAAATGACCGGGTCGTAAGGAAGGTGGCCATCACACTAAAATGGGAGGCCCATAAGGTGTGGTGTAGATTACCTTTGGCAAGTAATCTTCTCCGATCTGGTGGGAGGCCTCATCAGGCAAGTTCATGTTGTAGCTCACATGAATTTGGATGTCAGTTATGGTCACGTCCTCTCTATACTATAAGTATTATGGCATCTCATGCATCATGGTTAACATGGCATATTGATATACTACTCTTCCTTATATTCCCTTTCTATGTATGTGCCCTTGTTATCTAGGTTGTCTATAGGTTCATGTGCATATGCATTTGTATGCCCGCATACTTAGTGCTTTATTGTGCTAACCCATA
>JBCEWC010020228.1:0-11027 GCA_038996855.1 Solanum aculeatissimum
ATAGTATCTATAAATAGGGTCTTAATGTAATAATGTAGACAACAATTCAATAATATACTTCTCCAATATTTCTCACAACAAGTAATGTAGAACCCATCACACATCAAAAGGGATGGAGAGTTGCACACCGGGTGTGCTTGTCAGTTCAGGTTAAACATTTCGTGCCTTGTAACTTTAGCTCCTAGTAGTTAGCAATCTAAGACCCTTCGCCATTTAATTATTCAGTTATGCAGGTCAGGTTAAGATAAATAGCATAATACATGCGGAATTGCTTTTGAGGCAAATAGAAAGCCCATGTGTTACTGTGTTAGGATAGTATCTTAAATGTTTTTATCGAGTCCAAAAAGCACTCTGAAGCTGTGGAGAGAAGAATTGTGTATATAGGCTGTCACTCCATGAATATTCTAGTGAATTACAAGCAATACAAATTTTTTTACAGTCTGAGGAAGTACTATTAAAGAAAGTTCGCAAGATTTAAGAAGAAGCGCAAATAAATTGAGGTTGGTTGAGTGAATTTCCGGTGGGTTATGAGCAATAAAAATAGTTCAAAAGTCACCTGTCCACCAGTGTAATACTTTTGACTATAGTTTTAATAGCTGCTTCTGTATCCAATATTACTCACCTTCGGGTGAATTTAGGCAAAAGTGATGCATTCATAACTTTTACCTTCAGATTGGCTCCTTCAAGATTAGCTCCTTCGAGGTTGGCATTGGTAAGATCAGCTGTCTGAGAATAAATATAAACAGGAATTCAGCACATTTACACAGGCCTGAATAAATGGTAAACAGTGTTGTAAAACTCAAGTGAGAGAATTTAGGCAAATAATAAGAATCTAGGCCTTATTCCAAATCTTTACAAGCTCACTTTCTACCATCAAAGATGAATAAGAATTATATTTGAAGTGCATCAGAAAATGGGGCAGTAGTAGAATATCTTGACAAGAAAACATGTACAAGTGTCAAGAACTTAGAAGGATCCAGAGGATGCAGCAACAGACAATACAGTTTTAGAAGATTAACCTGTAGGTGAGCAGACCGAAGATCCGCCCCACAAAAGCTACAGCCTATTAGACAAGCATCTGTATGATAATAAAGGAAGATAGTCATAATTATACATGTTTGGGAGATGAAGAAAAATAATAAGAATAATAATAGATATCTAGACAACAAGCAGATCGTTCTTCATACTTTATACACGGGGAAACAAAAGCAGCAACTTATAACGAAAGTGAAGAGTCCCCGCAACTTAGAGCAAAAGAAGGTAGATACATAGATTATCTAATAAGTTGATAATCTAGAATACACCTTCCAACATTATAACCAACCGGTCTAACACTAAGCATAGGAGGTTCTAGCACATAACACTTCGGACATGCATGATGCACCATAGAACAGAAACATAGCACACTTCCATAGGGGTGCCTGATGCTAGAAAAATTACCAAAGAATAACTCTGTTGCAGAGAAACAAGTAATTCTTGCTGTTCCCATTCTCTCAACACCCCCCCCCCCCCCAACCCCTTCCACTCTAGCCTCTCTACCTTCTTCTATTCTCCCTTTCTTTTCTTCTCAGGAAATAAGGAGCTTGGACATGGCTCAAAATACAGTAACAACAAACTTGAAGAACCACCAATTATTGGTTGTAAACAGTAATCTAACTTGTGCAGAACTCCATCTGAAGAAATCACTCTCACCCGTTTGATTTCAGAACAAATCTGTACTCTGTAGTCTGTAATAACCAGTACCTTGTAAAAATCAAGAACAAATCTGTACTCTGTAGTCTGTAATAACCAGTACCTTGTAAATTTGCACTTTGAAGATTAGCACCAGCTAAAACAGCTCCACGAAGATTTGCTCCAGTGAATTCACATCTTCCCTAGGCAAGACGAAATCACTAAGGTTGCAACTTGACAGTAAATATGATCTTGAAAATAACATTTATGTGCTTAAAATTTTAATTCACACTGACATGTAAAGCCTGTTAAAAAAAGGATATAAAGAGGGTGAATCATCATCATCATATATATATATATATATATATATATATATAATTATAAAATATTTATTTAGTTTAATATTAAATAGTAATCATTTAAATAACCTAACATTTCCAGAATAACTATTAATCAACGCAATCCACATATCTTCTTTTATATTAATTAAAATCCAAAAAAAAAGTACAAAGAAACATTTTAGTTTCATTTGTGTTCTTAATATCAAATAAACATTTATTTTTTAAGTTCGAAAAAAATGGAAGCGTTAGAGAAAATGAACAGACAAAATAGTGTAATATATCATTTATGTAATTTAATGAAGAGTAAATATTTGAGTGATGAGGTCTATATATCGTTGGAGTTGAAAAGAGAGGAATCAAGCTACCATGTGAAATGGTTGAAAGCAATACATGAAGAGGATCAATGATCATGAAGTCAAGGAACTTGAAGCACTTTTTCAATTTTCAGTAATTTTATCTTAATCTAATTCTTCCTTCTAAATCTTGATTTTCCTTTCACGTTGTAATTATAAATACATATATGCTTAAGTCTGAATCTGAATAGCCAAGAAGCACACCGTATCCCAAATGTCCCAGTTTATTGAGGACTTACTCTACTGATAAAATTGTGTTCATATTTGTTTTTTTCCTTTTGTTTAAGTTATCCAAAATAGTAGGAGTAATTTTAATTTTAGTAATTTTCAATTGTACTTCTAAATTTGTAGTTTGCTTTTCTTGACTGTATTTTTTTACAGATTAATACGTGATATGCACAAAGCATTTAACACGAAATTATAATGGATAACTCATATATTATGGTATTGACGTATTCATATTATTTGAGGCTATATTATCTTTGTTAGCTTCACATATTTCTCTTGATAGCAAATGCACCTTTCTACTGTTATGGATTTCATTATACAATGTAAATACTAAAATTAATAGTTGGCATTTTCTATTTTATAACTCAACTTTTTAAACATACAAAAGTTTTATAATAGTAATAAGGGACAAACATGCAACGTACTTTCCCAATGACTAGTCTTCAAAAAATCAAACATTGTTAAGATGATTAAATACTATGCATGATCTACATGAGACGTGGAGACGAAAGATTATGTGCTATAGCTTACTCGCGCAATGTGGCATTGTGGAAAATGGAAGCTTCAGCATCAACATCCTGCGACAAAAGTTAAAAGACCGACAAGAAAAAAAAATAGTATTATTTAGTAACTAAGTCATGGCAAGGTATTAGTGTTAGGATCTTAGAAGTACAAATATTCCTTGCGCCCCTTGTCAACAAAGGCACTGAATATACCACCACCAGCCAACCAAGAGTATCGCTGCATAAAAGCTAACTTTTCCTTTTTCTAGATTTGTAAGCAAGGACTTCTCATTGAAAAAGACCATAAGTTGCCAGCTATGTACATTGGCTACACAAAAGAAAATGAGCAATTTTTTTTCAAACTGCAAGTAAACAAGCAATATCGTGCACTTGACTTAGAGAAACAACCAGCTTAGTCTGAAGTATATTTGCAAATACCCTCAGCACCAAATGAGACAATTCACAAAGCTTGCACCGGCTAAGACAAATTGAAGTGCTTATGTCTATGCTATTTTTTTTTTATAATTGTGGTGTATAGGCTAGCCTGAGTGCACCTCGACAAATTCCACCAAATACCTGCCACCTCTTGCCAGCAACAAGTATCAATTAACTTTATCTACCAAGGCTAGGACAGATTGGAAGAAAACACCTGGTGTTTCTGTCTTTGTTATGATTTCAAATTGAAGACCTCATGATTCTCAACCCACTTCATTGACCACTAGGCCACACCCTTAACCTTGGGTGCACTTATGCCTATGTTATATGGAGTCAGGAATGTGATTTAACCACATGCAGTGCAATATGATATTACCATGTCATACCTAGTCAACATTGGTATATCAAGGCAAATTAAGAGCCTATGCAACATTGCGTACTATCTCCAAAACTTCTTTTCCCCTATAACAATTTGCAAAAAGACTAAATCACAGAGACTGATTTTAAATCCTTATTGTCAAAGTTACATGGACTGGGGTATGAGAATCTGCAAAAGCTATCGATCCAACAAGGTGTTACACGTGCCATGCCCATTCAACGTGGATACTTCAGTACAAAAGAAGAGTCCATATAACATCGCTAACCATTTCCCTAACTTCCTCCTTCCTATGCTGCAGCCAAACAAGATTACAAACCTTTCATCAAGCTGGTATAACCTTGTCAAACCCCAGTTCAGCCATTCTTCTAAAATTGGCTACTAAGACGCTCATCTCTCATGAATAACATAAGAGGACTGCCAATTAGCTCTGGTTGAGAGCTCGGCTACAGTTGATCGCTGCAACACTGCAAAACATAATTCCTAATCGTGCAAAAGTAGAAAGGCCGAGGATTATTTTTAGTCAAACAACGCTAAAGTGAGAGCATGTCAAATTCAAAACTTTTCTCCCTTCATCAAACCAAACCTCACCTCCAAACCTCCCGGATTGAAAACAAGTAGCTCATCCACAGAACTACTATGGTCTTACTCAGAATAATATATTATTCTAGACTATTATCACAAATGTAAATAAAAGAAATTTACTGCTAAAGTTAGATGCGCACTCTCCCTAGGTATTATGACTGCAATTATAACAGTACAACATTGTCAATCATCTACACACTAACTCCAGTTGAAGATTCAGTAACATTCAATTGAGCAATAATACCCTGAATTTTGCACACTGAAGATTGGCACGTGAGAAGAACACTGTTTTCAGACATGCATAGCTGAAATCCACAAATGACAAGTCCTGCACATAGATCAGATATCACTGACTAATTGAAAAGTTGTAGAAAATTACATGAATAATGATATCTATACATCTGACATGGCCAAATGCTTGGTAGATTCTCCTAAGTTACCAAAAAAGAAGGGGTAGGGTGGGTGGTTACTGCAGTAAGAGCAAAGAAGTCATTATCACATGCTACCGACATGGGCTTCCTTTTTGGAATTTTCCCCTTTGTAAGGAACATAAATTACTGCCCTTTTTATTATATGGTAATAATTTTATCAAGGGATAAATTCAGAGTAGGGATGGTCATAAAACCGACCAAACCGTAAATTTCATTTTTGGGGCTTTATTCAGTCGGTTTAGGTTATGTATATTTGTAACTTCAGTCATTTGGTTCGGTGGTAGGTTTCAAGGGTTTGGTTTTTCGGTTTACTGAAATTATGGAAAACCCTTGATTCAGCGTCCTGCGGTTCTAAACTCGAGCTAAACCAAACTTTGCTCCTCTCTTTGTTTTGATGAAAGCCTCAACGCTCGCATTCACCAGGGAACCTTTTTGACTATTTACCTTCGTCGGAAGCAAATGGAAGAAGAAAAGGTCATCAGGCAATCTGCCAAAGTTGAATCTTTTTCTACTGGTGAATTATCTACATGTCCTAATGAGCTACATTTGCCTATTGCCCACAGAAAAGGAGAAATATATTGTCCATGGCTGTATACAAGAGGTATACCAACAATGTAGAAAATCTACAAAAAATGGTTCTCTCCAAAAGACACCTACTC
Organism: Solanum aculeatissimum; assembly: GCA_038996855.1. Lineage (NCBI taxonomy): Eukaryota > Viridiplantae > Streptophyta > Magnoliopsida > Solanales > Solanaceae > Solanum > Solanum aculeatissimum. The sequence goes on from JBCEWC010020228.1 coordinate 5,583, forward strand.
CTCTATACAAACAGGAACTACATGGGTGCAACAAAAGAAAACAAGGGATTGAAGACAACTACTCAATTGAGCAAAGCTCCTATCCACCTTTCAAAAGCTCTCCTGTTTCTCTCTTTCCAAATGACCCACAGAAGAACAAAAGGAGTAACATTCCGCGCCTTGTGCGTTCTTCTTCTAGCTCCACTCCTCCAGCTTGAACATAAACTCCTTCACGGATCTTGGCATTACACAAGAAATGCCAAACCATATGAATATATTCCCCCGTAAGCTTGAAACTAATTTGCAATGTAATAGAGTATGATTCAAGTCCTCACCACCACCACCACCCCTTTGCAAAGAAAATACCAGGTCAAGCAGACAACCTTTCCTTTTTCCAGATTCCCTTCTGTCAAAATCACCCCTCTAGTACCTAAACACGTGAAGAAACATACTTGCCTTGGCACCTTAGGTATCCAGACTAAAGCATATGGGAAACTCTCATCTGCCCTACCCAAGAGCTTCTCATAAAAGGACTTAACAGTTTGTTATTCCTCAACTCTCAATTCAAAACATCGGATTTGTTGACTGGTTCACGTTGCTTTTAAAATAAAACTAGCAGTCTCTGAAGCTCGGTCACCTCCCAATAGTGAAAATTCCTCTTGAACCTCAAATCCCAAAAAGTCTCTGTTTCTATAGTTTGTGGAGTAAGGCCACAGGACATTCCTTAAATTTTAGATTAGATCAACTCTGTATTTTAACCCCCCCCCCCCCCCCCCCCCTTCTTGGAGCAAATGGGAAACAGTCGCATGTATTTTCCCACTTTTCTTAATGTAAGACTTTTCTTACTTAAGGACAACTCGTCTTTTGTCATAACCTCTTTGACTAAATGGTTGCTTTTCTTATTAATTAAAACATAGAAAAACAACATAAAGCAATGAGGAGATGATGATCATGCCCATAGAAGCATAAGCGCTTTATGAAGCATAGGAACTACATGAGAAAAATGAGCTGATTTATTAAGAAAACAAGACGGTACTGCGGGAAGTCTAGATCAAGTATCCATATCTGCAAATAAGAACAAAAAGAAATGAAATACACTAGCACTAGATTATATTACCAACTTCGAAAGATCAAGACCAGAAAGATTTATTCCCCGAAATCTGACTCTGTCAGACTGTATGCATTTGATAATGTCAATGCGTGTTAATTCACTACCCAGCTCCTCATCCTCCTTCCTCTTACTCAGTGCAGCTTTAATTCCATCGACTAGTCCCTGAAATGGAATAGGTAAACTAAGATCTGTTAACAACTCCGCAGACACACAAATTAATTCAGCTGTTTATAACTCCCAAAATAGCTACATTTCAGTACAACATACCTTTTCAGTAAATGAAGATTAAAAAAAAATCAAGTAAAAGATTTCATTGATAATAACAAGGCCACCAAGGCCGTATACAAGAGGGATACCAAAAAGGAGAAGCCAACAAAAAATGGTTCTCTTCAAAAGACACCCAATGCTCTATACAAGTTACAAACAAAAACTACATGGTGCAACAAAAGAAAATAAGAGATCGGAGACTACTCAATGGAGCAAAGCTCATCTCCACTCCTTCAAAGCTCTCATATTCCTCTCTTTCCAAACGACCCACATTAGAGCAAGAGGAGTAACATTCCATGCATTGTGGCTTCTTCTTCTAGCTCCACTCTTCCATTTCTCCTTCCCAGATCTTGGCATTACCCAAGAAATGCCAAACCATCTGTATATATGGCTAAGCTGGCATCTCTATAACTTTCATTTAACACATATGTGAGAAATATAAGAGAAAATATTATTGAATTGTGTATTTACATTATTACATAATGACCCTATTTATAGATACTACAATACAATCCAATTCCAACTGGGAAACAACATACTATTCCTATTCCTATTCTACATAAGTCTATATACTCCTATTCCTATTCTAACACTCCCCCTCAAGCTGGTGCATACAAATCATAAGAACCTAGCTTGTTGCAAATATAATTAATACAAGGGCCAGTGAGGGACTTGGTGAATACATTTGCAAGTTGATCACTTGACTTCACAAACTTTGTAATAATATCTCTTGAGAGTATCTTTTCTCTGACAAAGTGACAATCAATCTCAATGTGCTTGGTCCTTTCATGAAACATTGGATTTGATGCAATATGAAGGGTCGCTTGATTATCACACACAAGTTCCATCTGATCAACTTCGCCAAACTTTAGCTCCCTCAATAACTGTTTGACCCAAATAAGCTCGCAAATGGTTGTAGCCATTGCTCGATATTCTGCCTCTGCACTTGACCGAGCAACCACGCTCTGTTTCTTGCTCTTCCATGACACCAAATTACCTCCTACTAATACATAATATCCGGATGTAGACCGTCTATCAGAGGGTGATCCTGCCCAATCAGCATCTGTATACCCCGTGATAGTGATATGCTCATGGCCTCGATCTTCAAAGAGTAGTCCTTTTCTAGGCGCTGATTTTATATATCGTAGAATAAGAAATATATGTGGTCTGCCTCGGAATGCAGAGGCGACCTCACTGAGGGAAAAAAACTTCAAAAAACTCGCCGAAAAACTAAAAAAGGTCGCCGAAAAGGGATGGAATCGCCGGAACCCTAATTCCGGAGGTCGAAATTAGGAAAAAAGGGCTAGGGTTAGGTCGGAACTACTGGACGACCCTAGCAGAAGAAAGAAAATCCAAAAAAAGGTCACCGGAGATCCCACCCGCGCCGGCTCTTGGAGCGGATCTTGCCGGAAAACAGTTGCTTCCAACGGCGCATGAGGGCGCATAACGGGCTGTTTTCTGGTGAGTCTTGCTGGACTGTGGTCGTCCGGACTTCCCGAGCCTAGTGATGGTGTTGGTTCTCGCACAACACCCACAGAAACGAAGATTGCACGAACCAGCCACCGGAACAATACTTTTTTTTTCCTCACAGACGCTCTGATATCATGTGAGAAATATAAGAGAAAATATTATTGAATTGTGTATTTACATTTTTACATAATGACCTTATTTATAGATACTACAATACAATCAAATTCCAACTAGGAAAAAACATATTATTCCTATTCCTATTCTAAATAGGTCTATATACTCCTGTTCCTATTCTAACAACATATATGCAAGAAAAGATTCATCGAAAGAAATAAAGCACAACTATTGAGTAGGTGCGTCAATATCAAAAGTTTGGAAACCATGACAAGTAGCTCTTTGGTTCACTACCTCAGGAAAATATTTGTTCATAAACCAAGAAAATATCAAGCAACCTCAATCTATAGCTTAAATAGCTCAATGATCTAGGACAAACCTGGTCCTGTTCTATTTGAAGAGGCTAAGTATAACATTCTCCTATGTCTTTAAGAAGCAAAAGCAAATGAATGAAAAGTATATTATCTACATGAATCACCAAAAAGTTACAGAAAAAGTATCTCCAAGGCTTGAAAAACTAAGAAAAATAATTCCAATCATACACTGCCACAAGGTACAGGCACATGGTTCAAGCAAACAGATTAATGACCACATTCATATGGCAATATGAGAAATTTAGAACACAGATATAAGTGCACGATAAACAATTGAAGAGGATAATGGATTTACAAGAAGCTGATAGTACTCCGCCTCCCGCAGAAGCTGAGCATATTCAGAATCTTTCAGGGGTGGAATTACACCATCCCTCAACCAATTAAGGATATGCCGGAAGTGCTTTCCATCCCTGTCAACGAATATGTGTCCCTGAAAAAACACGTTGAAAGGAGATATGAAGTTGTGAAAACATAGACCACAGATATCTTTTCTCAAAAGATCAATATGAAGGAGCATGAGCTTGATACCTGTCAAAGATAAAAACTACTCCCTCCGTTTCAAAAAGAATGGTCTAGTTTGACTTGCACGAAGTTTAAGAAAACAAAGAAGATTTTTCAATCTTGTGGTCCTAAATTAAAGTTATGTCAAATATACTAAATTAACCTAAAATCTTATGGCCTTAAACATGTCACGTGGAAAGTTGAAATTAAAGTGTTGTCATAAAAGGAAATAGGTCATTATTTTTGAAACATACTAAAAAGGAAAGCAAGTCATTCTTTTTAAAACAGAGGAGTGTATTATTTTGACAAGAATGAGATATAAATAACACTTCCTCAAATTAAAGAACTAGCTAATACCAATGAACAAGTCCTCCGAGCTAATTCCTAATATGGATGAAAAAACCAACCAGTATTTTAGGACCCTGTGCATGTGCACAGCTTATCTAGAACTGTCCAAGTTAGACCTACTAAATATCAAAATCATTGATCCTATAAGAACACTAGACACAAAAGATGAGCATACTAGCATCAAGACTAACATGATGTAACATCTAATTTCACACAACAGAGGAAGAAAAAGCAAAAAGAGCAAAGAAAGAAAATAAGTGCAAAAATGTAAGAGACCTTGGAGCTTATGTAATGCTTGTTTATGTTTCACGTGAACCTGTTCTAAAAATCGCAAGAAGTGCAAGGTAATTTCTTAACTTGTTTCCTTTTATTTTATTGATGTTCCGGTGTAAGAAAACCCAGTTTATAGTACACGCCAAAGAGTAGAGAACACACACAATTATGGTTCTCTAAGACATCCAATCATCTTTCTTGTGAGTCATGGGTGCACTAAAAAATTATCAAAAAACAAAAGGGATATTCTAATCTGTGCAAGATCATTACTCTGCTTAATTTCTTTATCACATACATTGAAGCTTTCAGCAAGCTGCATTTTCTTTTGAACTATCAGACATCAGTAATGGGATACTAAAATGAAAAAAGATGTTCATGAATACTACAGTATTCCTTATTCTGACTTTACCACGATAACAAAGCTCACTCGCTAGCAGTGGGTGGATAAGATAAAGGATGCTTGTCTGAGTCGCGTGGATCACAAAATGGACCCATGGTTTCAAGCCCACTTGTTGATTCCGAGAAAACCGAATCAATTGGTCTTTCTCCAGTTCTCCCAGCTATGCTTCATAACCTTTTACTTTTTTGATAAAGTAAATAATTTTATTGATGGTGGAGAAAGCCCATGTATACAAGCAGAAGATTACTCACCTAGTACTTCTTGTCATCAGATAGTTTTGGTCTACTAACAAGAGTTGTAGTGTTAGTTTAAAAAATCGGTTTATATGGATCACATCCAAATTGGATTCTTTTGTCTGATCTTTTTCTTTTTCAGTGACCCAACAAGGTGTGTTTCTCTCACTATAAGAGCCATCATATGGTACTCAAACATGGATCACATCCTGATGTATGTTTTATATTTCACATTTGGTTCAACATCATTCATCAATGAATGAAGGAATAGCCTAAGTTGCTCGGACTCGGGTGCGGATGTCCGATACGGGTACGGATCTAGAGGTCGGATCCTTCATGATCTAATTTTTAAGATTCGGGGATATGGATCCATAT
>JBCEWC010020229.1:0-11026 GCA_038996855.1 Solanum aculeatissimum
TTGAGTCACAAGCCCCTAAACCCTTAGAGCTTATGTGCTACATGCTTAGCTTCCGCGTTTCCGAACCGATGATGAGTATAATGATGCTATGATGGCTGGATTGAGGGTCTTCGGGTCCTCTTTCGTCATTTCACATCTAGGCCCCCTATCCGGGTCGTGACAGGCAGTCCGTGTGACATTTCACGAGGCATGGTAAGGTGTTTCGGGATGGCCTTGACATAAGGATTGTTTCTATGTATAGGGTTAACATTCCAAAAATTGCGTCATCAAGAAGGAGAAGTTCACAGACTGTATGCGGTTTCACGGGCCTGAACCAATCTGTGTGATATGGATAGCCAACAACTAAGGCACTGGACCAAGTGAGGATCCACGGACCAACTCATGGTCTATGAGGTTGTTGTATGATTGTGGAAGAGGAATTTAGCTAAGTATGGGTTCACCATTTTGGGTTTTCGTCGATGAGTATTCTTTCAAGTGTAGCTTCACGGGAGAATCTCACAATCCGTGTAGTCGACCGTGTAGGTTTCATTCTAATTTTGCCTATCCGTTATAGTGATGGTTCTTTATTTTCAAGTGTAGCTTCAAGGGAGAAGATCAAAGTCTGTGTGATACCTCATGGTCCATGAAGTTTATTGTGAGGGTGTTGTTCAAGTTTTCTTCTCTGTCTTGCTTGGTTCTTTGTTTTCGAGTGAAGCCTCACGGTACGTCTCACGGACTGTGAGTCACTACACGGTCCGTGTAGCTGATGTTGTGGGCGTCGTTTCCAGTTTTCTTGCCCGTTTCATTAATGGATTACATGTAAATGTTTGTCATTCCTAAAGATGTTTTAGTCTTCCTAAGCTCCCCTAAATGTAACAACCCAAAAATTTCAGAATCTTGCGTTACTGGTCGAGGGCTGATTTGAGTTTGTCTTGGTTAGCTTATGAGTTTCCCGAGTCCTTCTTGCTTGATCGTCTTGAAAGAAATCATATTGGTTAAGTTTTGCTTGACGTCTTGTAAAAGTACTGACTTTAAAAATCCATAACTCTTGGTACGGGATGAATTGTGTGGGCCACAACCTATAAAATTGAAGCTCTTTGAGTTATATTTCAAACACACTTGGTTTCGCACAATTCGGAGTTTATATTGGAAGGTTATAGCCTTTGCGGTGGGACTGCTTGTGCATGGGAAACATTCTGGAAAAGGGGAGAGGATTGTTGGCTAAGGCACTGCCTCACGGTGGGGTTTATGGGCCGTGTGGAGCCTCAAGACCCGAGAATGGGTCCGTGTGAATTCCAGTGTGCAGTCAAGGATCTGGGCCAAGACTCCGAGCCAAGTAAGGCTCCACAGAGCACCTCATAGTCGTTGTGAAGCCTTACGACTCTTGGGCCTGGTCCGTGTGAGGTCTAGTGAGCAACCAACATTATGTATTGTGGCTCTGAGCCAAGGGAGGCTCAACGTACTAGCTTACGATTCGTGTGACGCCTCACGGCTCGTGTGCTAGGTGGTGTGTTTGCGTGAGAAGAATTTGGCTAAGTATGGAATCTTCGTGGGCAAAGTTATTCTAAGTATGGTCTAACTGATGGGGCTCACAGACTGTGTGACCTCTCACGGTCCGTGTAGTTGACCATATGGGTGAAGTTTCAAATTTTCCGGTCCGTTGTCAAATAAAAGCCCGTCATCAAGTGATGCCTCACGGCAAAGCTCACGGACCGTGAATCACTACACGTTCCGTGTAGTGCACATTTCCAGCGAAAGTTTCCAGATTTCTTCTTCATTTCATTAATGGTTTAATTTTAATTTTTAATTAATCCTATGGTCGTTTTAACATTTTAAAACCCTCCAAAACCCGTGATTTATCCCAGTTCATCTTTATTAAATTCAAACTCTCTCAATTTCTTTCAAGACTCCATTGAAGGCTAGGCTTGGAAATCAAGGAAGCTCAGTTCTTCTTCAAATTCTTCTTCTTATTCTTGATTAATCAAGGTATGTGGGATTCATTCATGGTTCTCCTTTCAACCATAAAGACCCAAAACTCCTCTTCTTCAATTTTGATGAAATTTGGTCTCTTTGAAATTGGGTCTTTTAATTTATGAATGATTTAATTCAATTGAGTTGTGGGTTGTATTTAAATGTTAATTAAGCCCCTAATTGTTTAATTACATTGATTTTATGGTGATTTAAAAATGCACATCCTCTTGTTGTTAAATTCAAGCATGAGTAGTATGAATTATACTTTTAATTGATGATTTCATAATGTTTTGAGGGTATGAATCTATTTATTCATGACGGTTTAAATGTTTATATAAAATACCCATTCTATTCAATTATTATCCATGCATTGCATTCATGAGCATGAAAGGCTTGATTGATAAAACTCTTGTTAAGGGCTTGGGCCTCTTGATATGATATGACTTGATTTTGATATGACATTGGAATTTACTAGAATGTGATCACATATTGTCTTGAAATGGCTCTATAAGCATCTTGGGTGTTTTACACTATATTGTTATGTTAGAATGAGCTACTTCTATGCATTGATCTATGGATATGATTCTTGAAACTCTTGTTTGGATTTTTAGCGTAATTATGGAAAGACTTGACATATGATTTTGGGATTCTTGGCCAACTTTGTATTTCATTGACTTGAAGTATTGAAAATCTCCATTTTGAAATATTGTATATGTATATGTATACGTATTCCCGTGAGATAAGACTTAGCACCGAGGGATTGGAGTCGGGGTATACTATCTCCAAGGGTCCATTCTCCTTTCTGTCAACCCATGTGCCACCATGGGATATCTCCCAAAATGGGATTGACTTGTTATGTATCCCCTTTTTAAGGGTTGACTTGGGATCTACCTGGAAAGTAGTCCAATTCCAAGTAGTAGCTCACTTGGTCTTTCTTGTTATCGGTTGAGGTCACATCCCCGCTATGTTATGTAGGTTTGCATTCATGCATCATGGCATTTCATGACATATTTTTACGATATTCTTTCCATGGTATATATATTATTTCTATACATATATGTGCCCTTGTCATCTAGCTTTTTTAGTAGGTTCATGTTCATGTGCATGGCATGCCGGCATACTTAGTGCATTATATGTGCTAACCCATACTCTTTTTCTACATGATCTAACAATGTAGGGACTGGAGACAACATTCATCTATCATTGGATGTTTAGTTGGGATCTCAAACATGCTGTTTAGTGCTGAGCCCTATACTTCAAGGGTAAAACCCACCTTCTTCTAGCTTATGTTCTTATCATGCTTTACCTATCTTATGACTTGAGGGTGAGCTCGTATTATGTCGAGGCCCCGTCTTATTCTATGTAGAGGCATTGTTGGACATATTAGATTCTACTGTATGCTGTATTATGTGCTTATTTGAAGTATTATGACTATCTATGCTTGTTATGATTATTTACGCTTTGATTATGCTTCGGCTTATGCTATTATGATTTGTTGGATTGGAATGTGCTTATGTGGAAAGTCTCTAACCCTTCTTGACCCCATAGCTTGAGTCATACTTACCCTCCCCTTAGAATGTACTTGTTATGTGCTATGTGATTCATGTTTATCTCATTCCCGACAACATTCCCATAGTTTGAGTCCAAAGCCCCGAATTCCCTTTGACTTATGTGTTATTTATTGTATTTTGTGCTTCCGAATCAATGATGTGTACAATAATGCTTGGATGGCTTGATCGAGAACTCTTAAGTTATCCTTCGCCATGTCACGTCTAGGCCCTATTATCGGGTCGTGACACCAAACCCTTGATTTAGCCTTTACACTCTCATTAAATTTAAAATTCATTCAACACTTAGAATTATTTTCAAATCCTCTCTTCCAAAAGCTCTCTTCCTAGTGTAACTTGAAGGTTGGAATTGTAATTCAAGGAAGCTCTCTTCTTTAATCTCTCTTCTATCTAAAGCTTGTTGGTAATCAAGGTATGTGGGAATTTATTCATGGTTCTTTCAACCATGAAGTCCCAAATGAATTTTTTCTATTCATTTTGTGAAATTAAGCTTACTTTAAATACGGGTTCTTAAATTTATTATTGATTTAATTAAATTGAAGTATGGGTTGTACTTATTATATGATTTCAAGATGATTTAAATTTAATTATCTTTGTTTGCATTGAAATTATGAAGATTTGAATATGCATTGTCCCTTGGAAGCTTGTTTAGGTATGAGTAATTTAAATTGTGATTTACATTGGAATTTTCTCATGGATTTCACTTGCATTTCATATTGTATTGTTGAATTAAGATTAAATCTCTATTTTTCATGCATTCAACTCATCATTCATGACATATGCATACATATAAACTTGATTTTGTTGAAACTCTTGTTATGGGCTAGTCCCACCTTGACTTGATTTTGGTATCACATGGGATATCACTAGATTGTGATCACAACTTGTCTTGACTTGGTTTTTGGGCACTTTTGGGTGATTACTCCATCTTGCACTTGTCTTGAATGAGCTAGTTGTAATGACCCAAAAATTTGTGAACTTCGTACTGATTGATTAATGTCTAATGGAACCTGTTATGGTTGGCTAGTGACCGTCATGGATCTTACCTGTGTGGTCGTGTCCAAAGAAATCGCATTGGTTAAGTTTGCGTGACGTTTTGTAGAGAGTACTGACTTTAAATGACTATATCTCTTGGTAGAGATGAACTGTGTGAACTATGACCGATTAAAATGAAGCACTTTGAGTTATCTTCGCAATACAATTGGTTCCACTTAAATTGGAGTTCGTATATAGAGGTTATGACCATTTCGGTGGGACTGTCCGTGCAAAAAGTCATCCGAAAAGGGGAGACCAAAGTTGGCTAAGGCATGGCCATACGGAAGGGGCCACGAGCCGTATGGAGGCTCACAACCCATGAGGGGCGTCCGTGGGTTGATCCAGAAAGTGGGGCTAGGTGATGGTTCAAGGACGGAACCAAGTAAGGCTCCACGGACCACCTCACAGTCCGTGTGATGCCTCAAGGTCTGTGAAGGCCTCCGTTGAGTGGTCCAGAAACTACTTAGACCCCAAGGCCAGGACTCCGAACTAAGTGAGGCCTCATGGACCAATGTACGATCCGTTTGTATCTTCACGGACCGTGAGTCCTGTCGTGGTGTGATCCAAAAAGTCTTCCAAGATTCCAAGACAATGCATGAATCAAGTCAAGCTACACGGTAGGGTTCACGGTCTGTGAGTGACTACATGGACTGTGTGGATGCTTCTGTCAGTGACTGTTCCAGTTACCTTCTCCATTTTATTAATGGTTAAATGGTAATTTTAATTATTCCTAGGGTAGTTTTAACCTTTTTGAACTCTCCTAAAACCCCTAAATTCAGCCCTAGTTCATTTTAATTCATTCAAGCTCTTAATTCATCTCCTAAATTCTCTCAATTTCCTCTCATCCACCATTGAAGACCAAGCTTGAAATTAGGGAACACTCATGTATTCATCAAAATCTTCTCAATCTTCTTGTTAAATTCAAGGTATGTGGGTTTGATTCATGGTTTCACTTTCAACCATAAAGACCCAAAATCCTTTTCTCAATTTTTTTGATGAATTATGATCTTTCATGAAATGGGTCTTTTGAATTAAGAATGATTTAATGCAATTGAAGTGTGGGTTGTTCTTATTTAATGATTTCAAGATGAATTAAGCCCTTAATTTATGAACTACTTTGTTTCAAGATGGTACAAGTATGCATGTCCCCTTACTATTTAATTTATGCATGGGTAATGTTAATTTGAGGTTTAATTGTTGATTTAACTTTGAATTTCTTATGGATTGTTCTTGATTTGAATTTAAGTTATGAATTCTAGTACCCATGCTATTTTCATTACCAATCATGGCATTTGCATGCATGAACATGGATTTCTAGATGGAGATGATGTGGGCTAAGTTCCAAATATGTTTATGACTATGATTTTTAACAAGTATGGGTTATGACAAGAATGTGATCACATAATGTCTATGATATGGCTCTTTGAGCAACCATGGGTGTTTACACGAATATGATTTTACAAGTATGGAGATACTCCTATGCATGAAGTTTAACATGAAACATAATTGGCTTTTTAGCCCAATGAAGTATGATTATGAAATATGTTTGACGTTTAGTCACGTATGCATGAAAGTAAAGCAAGTGATTTGGACTTTAAGCCTAATTATGCATGGTTATGATGTCAAGGGTTTCTGTCCCATTTTAATGGCATATATAGGTATATGTATTCTTGTGGGATGATGACTTAGCATCGAGTTGGATTAGAGTAGTAAGTGGGCTATTCCAAAGGGTCCCAGTCCTTTCCCTCAACTATGTGCAAACATAGGTTATGCAACTGAAATGGGAGGCCCGTAAAGTTTGCTATGATATGATATGATGTGATATGATATATAAATCCTTCCTAAATGATCGGGTCGTTAGGAAGGTGGCCATCACATCAAAATAACTGGGTCGTAAGGTGTGGTGTAGGTTACCTTTTGCAAGTAATCTTATCTCATTTGATGGGAGGCCTCATCGGGCAAGTTCATGTTGTAGCTCACATGAGTTTGGATGTCGGTTATGGTCACATCCCATATACTATAAGCATTAGGGCATTTCATGCATCATGGGTTTCATGACATATTGTTATACTATCCTTTCCTATACGCTACTTCTAGGTATGTGCCATTGTCATCTAGTTTGGTTGTAGACTCATGTTCATATGCATTTCATGCCCGTATACTTAGTGCATTAATATGTACTAACCCATACTCTTTGTCTACATGCTCTAACCATGTAGGGACCGAAGGTGACTTTCTTCCCCCGCTAGGCGGCTAATCGAGATTCTTGAAGATATTACTTGTGGTGAGCCCTATTATCCAAGGGCAATAACTACTTTCATCTACCTTTGCCTTTACTTTATGTTCTTTTACTTTATGACTTGAGGGTGAGCCCGGAATATGTCGAGGCCCCATCTTATCCTATGTAGAGGCATTGTTGGACATATTGAACACTATTGAACATTATGCTATGTGATATTTGTAATTATATGGCTATCTATGTTAAGTGATGTCATCTTATGTTATGCTTCCATTTCCACTTATGCTATTATGATATGATTAGATTTTGGAATGTGCTTATGTGGAAGGTCCTTAACCCTGCTTTCCCCCATAGCTTGTGTCATACTTACCCGCCCCTTAGAACGTAATTGCTATGTACTATGTGAATCATGCTTGTCCCATTCCCAGCAATATCCTTATAGCTTGAGTCCAAAGCCCAGAATCCCCTAGACTTACATGCTATTTGTTTAATATACATATTTCCAAATCGATGATGTGTGTGATGATGGCTTGATCGAGGACATCCAGGTTCTCCTTTGCCATGTTACATTTAGGCCCTACCTTCGGGTCATGATACTACTCCTATGCATTTTCCCTTGCACTTAATACTTGAACTCTTGTTTGGCATTTTAGCCTAAGTATGACAAGACTTGATTTACATTTTGTCTTTTAGCCCAACCTTACATTGGATTGATTTGAAAGTACTTATCCTTTATTTGAAAGCATGTATATGTATACATATTCTTGTGGGATGACGACCGAACACCAATGGGATTAGGGTAGTAAGTGGGCTATCCCCAAGGGTCCCACTCCTTTCACATAAACTATGTGCCAGCATAGGTATTTTGATATGATATGACGTGAAAATCCTTCTGAAATGACCGGGTCATAAGGAAGGTAGCTATTCACACCGAAAAGACTGGGTCGTAAGGTGTGGTGTGACTACCCTTGGCAAGTAGTCACCCTAATCTCATTTGCGGGGGCCTGACTTCGGGAGTTCATGTATTGGCTCGCATGGATTGTGATGCGGGTTATGTCTCATCCTCTATATTATAAGCATTATGACATTTCATGCATCACGGATTTCATGGCATATTGATATATTATTCTTTCATATATTCTTCTTCAATATATATGTGCCCTTGTTATTCAACTTATTTGTAAGTTCATAATCATATGAATTGCATGCCCGCATACTTAGTACATATTATGTGCTAACCCATACGCTTTATCAACATGATCTAACCATGTAGGGGCCAGAGACGACTTCCATCCTCCTTTGGATTATTAGGTTGGAGATCTCGGATTGTTGCTAGTGGTGAGCCCTTTATTTCAAGGGCAAGACCCACCTCCCTCTATCTTATGTTTTGATTAGTTTGTTTCTATCATATGACTTGAGGGTGAGCCTGGGTTATGTCGTGAGCCCCATCTCATTCTATACTAGAGGCATTGTTGGACATATCAGGTTCTAATATATGGTTGTTTTAGATGCTATGACTATATTATGTTCTGACTATGATTATGCTTATGCTATCTTGATATGTTTGATGAGAATGTAATTATGTAAAAAATCCCAAATCCCTCCTTGCCCCCATAGCTTGAGTCCTACTCACCCACCCTATAGAATGTACTTGTTATGTCCTATGTGATTCATGCAAATCCCTTTCCCGATGACATCCCCATAGCTTGAGTCCAAAGGCCCGAAATTCCTTAGAATTATGTGTTTCATACTAAGTTACGTGCTTCCGAACCAAGGATATGTAAAATAATGCTAAGATGACTTGTTTGAGAACTCTTGGGTTCTCATTTGCCTTGTCACATCTAGGCCCTACTCTTGATTCATGACGTACACGCATAAGCCCCAATTCGAGTATGGACATAGAGTCCAAATGGAAATGGTTGTGATACCATGTAATGACATAGCGTTTCAACACCCAAACATAGCTCAAGAGGGGAAGGTTACTTAAGTCTATACAAGGTTCATCCCTATTCGTGCTCCCGCTCCACGCTCCAGTTGGGTTTTAGTGTGAATGGGACGTTAGAGTGGGTTAGAGTCCCACATTGGTTGGGGAATGGACTGATTTGCTTAAATAGGATTGAGCAATCCCCCTCTCAATATCTAGCTTTTGGAATACGTTGGGTTAGACCCAAGTACAGTATCTTTACATGTCATCAGTAAACCCGGGTGGACTCCCCCTTGAGCATGAAGGGGGTGTTATAGTGAGTTATAGTCGCACATTGGTTGGCGATAGAGTTGTAGTTACTAGACGAGAACTTAAATTAGTTATGACAGTATTTGTTGGTCTATCGTATGTGTTTGATCTTAATTCTTTGAATAGAAAATTTTAATCTTCATTCCTTAGCTAACTTTTAGGGTTGAGTTAGTCCAATGTGCTATATCTTTATATTTTATATTCGTTGTATAAAAAACACTTATTTCTATTCGGTCCTATTTGATACCACTATAACGTATCATATATACATTTCAGCACATTACAACAAATAAAGGATTTAGCCACAATAATATAATTATTTATATAATATTTAGCGACAATAATAAATATGAATACTTATAACTTATATTTTACATAAATGTCACTAAAGGCTTTAATGATTCTCGATATAATACCATTAACCTAACTACTGCTAAGTGTTTTGTAGGAGTCGGAAGAAAGAGATCTAGGAAAGAAACCACATTGAAGAAACGCCTAACTTGAAACTATGTACCATAGTTTGAGCAATCATAACTTATCACTGTTGTCGCTAAAAGAAAAGTCTATTGGTACTAAATGTCTTTTTTATTGTATTACTTCAACCTAGATCCTCTGAGATACCTGCTATGGACATAGTCCTTTTTTTATTTTTGTCAATCATCAAAACATAAATTCAACTCAGCTCAACACAAGTACTTTTGGTTATATAAGGAGAAACAAAAGGTCATAGATTAATCATCCAGCTTATGCAGATGATGTTGTAATTGTTTTTCTTTTCATCGTGTAAAAGGTAATCCGTCAAGTTTGTTATGCAGGATATACAGATATGACAATATTAGGTAGATAGAAAAAGGGCAAATGATTCGTCAAATAAACAAGGAGAAATATAAGCAGAACATTGGGAGTAATAAGCCTTCGACAAATCAGAGTTTCACAAAGTGATGGAGACTAAAGCTTTCTCGAAACATGGTGTTTGTGGGTCTTTCTCCAGTTAATATCTCAAATATTATAATTCCAAAATTGTATATATCATCTTCATATTATGTCATATCATCATATTATATTATAGCTTAGCAATATTGATCCTCTAAAACTTGCCTGGAAATTTCATTTAGACATTCCAACTATGACTTGTTTCGATAGCGCATCTCAACATATGATGAAATGTTCCTATTAGACACTTTCAGTTCAAACTTTGGATTTTTTTTTTGCGTGTGTTCTCAAGTTCTTATTACCTAGATAAGTTAACCATTTAAAATATGTCATTTGGTTTCATCTTACACATTAACCTCAATAAGTCATAACATCTCATGTCTGCTCCCCATCTTTTCTCCGTAAGTTTGATTCATAATTGGATATGATGGAATTGTACCCTTGCTTGGTCTTCTTTCTTTGTTTAAATTCAACTTGTTAATTGGAGGAAATACAACCAATTTATAGTATGTGTATATGCTTCTAGTTCAAAGCTGTAAGTTGCCAATTTATATTCAATTGCAATGTCTACATAAGCACAACCACGAGAAAAACGACGCCATCAAATCGTTTCATGTAAGTTGGAACTTATAATGCTAAGTATGCCTGAAGGTGTATTGAGTAACTGTAATTCTCTGGTTCTTGACCATAAAAAAGTGCAGTAAGAATGTAACCAACATAAATTCATCAAGTTTAATTTTAAGACAGTTAATTGATGTCGACCAATTTATATTGATTTGAATTCAGATAATCAACAACTAACCCTGTACTGCGAAACTTATTTATTAGTTCAATTCATTTCAACCCATAAAAAGTTGGGCTGATAGGTAACTGAAAATTGACGCACAAGAAATCTTGTCAGAAAATTCATTCCAGTTTCTTTTGATAGTATCACGCCTCCAACTCTACAAAGACAGTCAGGCACTCGGTGCCCTCTAGGACCGAGAGAACAAACATACAACCTGTACTTATCATGCATATGTCTATGACAACTCTTCTGAGATAGGAGATCAAAATATGTAGCACCAA
>JBCEWC010020230.1:0-11026 GCA_038996855.1 Solanum aculeatissimum
CTCTTCCAATCTACTCAAGCCTAAGGTACTAGGTTCTATCCTTGTATGGTCCTAATTCTTTAAATTCTTGAGTTTCAGGACATTGCATGCATACATGAGCACGAAAAGGGTTTAAATGATATTTTTACATGAGTTTTGAATGACTTCTGAAATGATTCATGATCCGTTATAAGTTTTGATGAAAAGTCTCTTGTTTGATTGATGTCCTTAAGCCGTGATTTTAGCTCATTCGAGGACGAATGTCCCCAAGGGGGAGATGGTGTAACGACCCAAAAATTTTTGAACTTTGTAATGGTTGGTCAAGGTTAGTGTTGATCTGGTCATAGTTGAATTTTGGTAGCCATGTGTTGTATTTAAGTGGCCGGATTCAAAAGGATCATTTGGTAAAGTTGTAAGGCCGGTTGGGCAGTGGACTTTAAAAGCCACATCTTTTGGTACGGGATGAACTGTGTGGGATACTATATATCAAATCAAATCTCTTTGCGTTATTTTCGCAACGCAACTGGTTTAACTCAATTTGGAGTTTGGATGTAAACGTTATGACCCTTGCAGTGAGACTGTCCGTAATTGGAAGTATGCTGGAAAAAGGTTTCAGAATACGGTCTAAGGGTGGGACTATGGACCGTTTGATAGTCCACGGACCGTGGTGGTGTTCGTGGGTTGGTCCAGTGTGCTCCTAGGGGGTTGGGGGCTAAGCCATGGACCAAGTGTGGTCCCACGGACCACTACAAGGTCCGTGTGACCCTTCACGGCCTGTGAGGGGTCCCGTGAAGTGATCCAGAGAGTTGGCCAAGGTTAAGGGTTGGACTCCGAACCAAGTGATGCTCCACGGACTAGCACACGGTCCATGTGCAGCTAAACAGTCCATGAGGCCCTTCATGAAATTAGGTGATTTAATGATAATTTAAGTTTGAATTTTATGAAATGCATGGAAATTCATGAAGGATCAATGTGCATGTCCCTCTAATGGTTTAATATGCATGAGTAAATTGCATTACGTTTTGGATTGTGATTTTATCATGAATTATGTTGAATTACCTATTGATTTATGATTTAACATTTGAATCCTCCATTACCCATGCACTTGATTCCTCATTTATGGCGCAAGTATTGAAGCATGGTTATGATGAAGTTCTTGTTAAGGGTATGGTCCTCATGTTATGATATGATATGTTAAGGCTTGTGATCACATAGTCTCTATATATGACTCTTTGAGAAACATGGGTGTTTACACTAATATGATATGATAAGTTATGACACGTATGGAGCTACTCTTATGCATAAAGTTTGACATGAAAGTATGTTTGGCTTTTTAGCCCAATGAAGCATGATTATGAAAAGTATATGACTCTTGTTAAGTATGCATAAGAGTAATGAAAGTGATTTTGGATTTTAAGCCCAAGTATGCATGATTTGATGTTCAAGTGTCAAGTTTCCATTTTAAAAGCATGTATATGTATACGTATTCTTGTGGGATGGTGACTTAGTACCAAGAAGGATTGAAGTAATAAGTGGGCTATCCCCAAGGGTCCCACTCTTTTCTCGAAACTATGTGCCAACGTAGGTTGTTACCGAAATGGGAGACCCGTAAGGTATGCTTTGATATGATATGATAAGATATGTAATGTTATGTAAATCCTCCCGAAATGGCCGGGCCGTAAGAAAGGTGTCCATCACACCAAAATGGGAGGCTCATAAGGTGTGGTGTAGATTACCTTTGGCAAGTAATGTTCTCTTATCCGATGGGAGGCTTCATCTAGCAAGTTCATGTTGTAGCTCACATGAGTTTGGATGTCCGTTATGGTTCCATCCCCTCTATACTATAAGCATTATGGCATTTCATGCATCATGGAATATTGATATATTATTCCTTCTTATATTCTCTTCTATATATGTGCCCTTGTCATGTAGGTTGCTATAGGTTCATGTGCACCCGCATTTGCATGCCCTCATACTTAGTGCTTTATTGTGCTAACCCATACTCTTTGTCTACATGTTCTAACCATGTAGGGCCCGGTGACGACCTCTATCTACCATTGAACGACGAGTGATCTCCTTGAAGCTAATTGTTTGTGGTGAGCCCTTTGTTCAAGGGCAATATCTACTTTCCTCTTCCTTGTATTGTTTTACTTTCTTTCTTTATGACTTGAGGGTGAGCCCGAATTATGTCGAGGCCCCGCTCTATCTTATGTATAGGCTATGTTGGATATGTTAGAATCTTGCACGTTGTATTATGCTTATTTGGGATGGTATGACTATTGGGATGTGTTTACGGAAATGATGTTTCGATAATGCTTATGATTATGTTTATGGGCTTGTGAATGTTGGGAATTTGCTTATGTGGAAAGTCCCCTAACCCTGTATGCCCTCATAGCTTGAGTCTTACTTATCCGCCTCTTAGAAATACTTGTTATGTGCTATGTGAGTCATGCTCATCTCATTCCCGGCAACATCCCCATAGCTTGAGTCCAAAGCCCCGTTTTCCCTAGAACTATGTGTTATGTGTTTACTTTTCCACGCTTCTGAACTGATGATGTGAGTAATGATGCTATGATGGCTTGATCGAGGATTTTCGGGTTCTCCTTTGCCATGTCACATCTAGGCCCCACCTCCGGATTGTCACAGAAGTTCTTTCATGTTCGTTGTGAGAACCACATCTTGAATTTTATAGTGAAGGCTGATTTCAGAAAAATAGATGAAGCCATTGAAAAAGTAAGAGAAGGTGTTCAACACATTGAACATTCGGAAGGAAGAATATTAAAATTTGTGGAATGCATTAAGAATCATGGGTTGTAGTGTTCAAAGAAGATTCGTCAAGATGTAACTACTTGTTGGAATTCAACTTACCTGATGCTTGATAGTGCTCTCCTTTACCAACAAACTTATATTCAATATAATTTTTTTGATACTGAGTTTAAATATAATCTTTTCGACGAGGAATGGAAAACGGTAGAGAGTATTGTTAAATTCTTGAAGTCATTTTATGAGATCACTACATTATTTTCTGGAAGCAAATATCCAACTATAAATTTGTATTTGCCGAATGTATGGAAAATTCAAATATTGCTGAAGGAAGCAAACAATAGTAGTGATCAAGTTATGAATGATATGGCTACACTAATGCTAAGGAAGTTTAAAAAATATTAGAGGTCATATAGTTTAATTTTATCAATTGGCATTGTCCTTGACCCTCAATATAAATTGAAGTTTATGAATTTTTTTTCCAAAATAGATCTCGTGACTGCTAATACTAAGGTTAAAAAAGTTGTAGATCATTTACAATTGTTATTAAGAGAATATTTGATACTTTCAACTACAATTTCTCTTTTAGGGGAGAATCTTTATGATACTAGTAACAATGAAATGAGGGAAGATCTTGAGGAGTTTGATGTGTTTGAGAATCAGTTGGAGTCCGGTGAAAATAAAACACAATTAGATTTGTACTTGGAGGAGCCTAAACTTGACCGCAAAGCAAATCCAAATATGGATGTCCTTGCATATTGGAAGGATAATAGAGGAAGGTATCCATAACTCTCATTGATGACACGAGATGTCTTGAGCATACCTATTACTAAGATAGCTTCAGAATCTAGCTTTAGCATTGGAGGTCGCATTATTAGAAAGTTTTAAAGTTCTATTTTACCTGCAGATGCTGAAGCGGAGTTATGTGCTAGAGACTGGCTTTGCTGACAAGAAAGTAAGTCATTATTTAAATATTGCAATTTTATTTTATTATAATAGCCTTACTTTATATTTAACGTCTTATTTTTCTATAATATGATGGATCAGACACCGATGAGGATGAAATTGTAGTGTAGCTTCAACCATATCTCTCTAAACTTGGCTCGCATTGATAGGTACGGTTTGAGCTTATGATACTAGCTTGACCCTTTCTTGATATTGTGAATTCTTTCTCAAAGTTTGAGTCTTTTGATAGTTATTACAGGCTAAAATCGCAGCACCTGAATAAATTCTTGTCACAGTAAGGTTATTATATCTAGACAAGTTGCCTTTAGTTTGCATTTCTGTATGTTGTATCTTTCCCCAAGAGAAAACAAAAAAATTGGACTACTGGTAAACATAGGTTAAATCTGAGTTATGACTATGTTACTCTGATTCTCCAAAAATATTGTCGTACTCGTGTTGGATCCTCCAAAAGAGAGAATTTTTTGGAGTATCCAATACAACACCCTGCAAAAATTTTGAAGGTTCTGAACCACATATGTCGATGACAAAAGACAATGTTGACACAAACTAAATGATAATGTCAAATTTTTATGAGTTATCAATGTTACTACTATATGCAAAACTTTGTGATGGAAAACAGAAAAGGAAAAGGAGCATTCATGTAAAAACATTTTCACATCTCCCATTCATCCTTGTGTTCTAATATTTACACAGTAGGTAAAATCTGGAGTATAAATTCTTATCAATTCAGGTGTCAAAAAAACCATTAAAGATAAAAGTTTCTACTACTATCCATGAGGCAATCCGAAAAAAAGAACAAAATTCTAACCACAAAAAAATCACATATCATTGATTTAAGGTTCCCTTTCTTGCGATTCCTCGAATTAAAACCTTTAAATGAAATGCTATCAAGAATATCACTTTCTAAATCAGTTTGTAGTTCTTTAAACTTGGTCATCACTTGTATCATTGTTGGCCTTTTGTAAGATTTCTCATCAAGGCATTCAAATGCAACTTTCAAGTAATGGTAGAGTTCAACATCACCGGATAGATTTGTTATTAAGGATCAAGAATCTCGTTAGTCATCTAACCAGATTGTTATCATCACCAAATACACGGTAGAGTACATCATAACTGTACACGTCCCCTTTTGTGGTGCACCTGAAACTTTCGTAGTACTCTGGAGGAACATAACCTAGAGTACCAGCAAATGTACTCACACTTAAATGAGTACCAAGTGCATTTACCAGCCTTGCCATCCCAAAATCAGAAACCCGTGCCTCAAAGTTTTCGTCTAAAAGTACATTACTAGACTTCATATCGCGATGAATTATGTGTAGTAGGAAGTTGTGGTGAAGAAATGCTAATCCTCTTGCTGATCCTATCGTGATTTTCTTTCTAGCTGGCCAATCAAGAAACGTCCCTCCTTCCATGCCATCATGAAGAACAAATTCAAGACTTCCCCATTTCATGTATTCGTATACGAGAAGCCTACTTTTTGAACTAATTATAAAAATCCTACTTTTTAGTATGGTTTTTTTGACTGTTTGTTTGTTTTACATACTTTATGTTTTATCAAATATAATCTATCTATCTGCTTTCACGAGTAAGGTTGCGTACACCCCACATGTTCGAGACCATATTTTTAAGATTACGCTGGGTATTATATTATTTTTGTAGTATGTATTTATACGAAGTAAATGACTATCATAATAGTGTGAGTAATGGTACTTGACACCCACTAACTTAAATTTATGTTCTTGTTCATAATCAATGTGCATATTTGTGCTAAAGACTAAAAGAGGAAAAAGGCAATCTTTATTTTCTTTGGAATGCTTAAGATTGTTATTTAGAACTTAGAATCACATCCAGTTTGTACAATAAGCTTCTGAAGAAATCTACAGAGTGGAAACGACTGAAAGAAGGCAAAGTGGTTCATGAACACTTGTTGAGGTCGAAATTTAGTCATTATATTGTTCTGAATAACACGTTGATTAATATGTATGCCAAGGGTGAGAGAATGGATGATGCCCGGAAGGTGTTAGATGAGATGCCTGAGAGAGATAGTTTCTTGGACTGCGTTGATTACTGGATATTTGCGAAATGAAAGTTGTAACCTATGTAACCTCTAGACTATTTGAAATAACTAACATGTTCTATATATTTGCCTACGGTGGAACCAAGTAAGCTTACTTGTTTTAATGAAGTGCAAATAAGAGACACAATGTTTTATTATGGAAAACACCCGGCTCACAAAGGTGAAAAACCACGACCTGTACCACTACAGGATTTTGCCCCAACTTCACTAAATTCAAATGAGCCTTAGTCAAAAGATTACAATTGCTAGTAATCTAAGAACATCACAAACAAACTTCCTAAACTTGAACAGAAACCTCCCAAGGTTTAAGTTCCCCAAATCTTTGAGTTGCCTCAACTTGAAGATGTTAACTAGTTTCAGTTTATAGTTCACTGAACTAGTACACTTAGCAAAACTTACCAAAACAACTTCCTAGACTACGACACAATTTTGCTGACTCCACTTGTGTTCTCTATCAGGTCCGCTTCATTTCTTCAGCCTCTCTCACTTTTAAAATCAGGTGCCCAAGGAGTTTGTATCTTGTCCAACCTCCTTATTCTCCTTTTCTCCTCCTTGCATTGGACTCCTTCATTATGTAGGACTTGTTCAACCATTGACTCTTTTCTCCACGTGCAGTTTGTTGAACTGCTCTCCTATTTTTGTGTTATTGCCTTATCTCTATGTGTGCTTATCTTTTCACAATCCCTGTTCCATTGTCCGACCTTCCTTGAGATAGTGTATTCAGGAACTAAACTAACCAACGTGTTTCATAATCAAAACTCCTAACTCAACATATTCCCCCTTTTTTATGATGACAAAGTTCCATGATTTGGACAAGCCAACATAGCAAATAAGAAGAGCAACACTTCCAGAAAAAATAGATTTTTAGCATGGGCTATAAACATTGCACAACTTAATTAAATTTTCCCCCTTTTGGCATCATTGAAAAGAGGCAATCCCAATGAAAAAACCAGGAAGTCAGTGGCAGAATGCAAGGCCGCTAAGGCTATCACCAAACAGAAAAGTAAAGAAAAGAACCCATGAAAATGCCTTAGAGATAGCAAGCAACATAAAAAATAGATAGCATAGCCAACCCAGAGGGTTGATTAACCAGGAACCAATAGTAAAATGATTTACATCACAGAGAATGAAGCAAATACCCAAAAGATAAAGAGTAATAAGGAACAAATCAAATAGGAGGGGTGGAGGAATTAACATGGACAACTTATGCACAATCTCAGCATAAACAACACGCTCCTTTGACAGAGTGTCCTCAAGGGTGGAGATCCTGGCCAACAGGGCAGCACGTTCCTGGGCAAACTCACGATGAGCAGATGTGAGCTCAGCAGACTTAGCATCCAATGCCAGCTGGAGACGGTGAAGTGGTGTGCCAGCATATTGCATAGAAACATGTAGTTCTGCGTGGTTCACCTAACCTAACACGTCTTTTGTAGTCTGCATGGTCCATACCTGAACTGGAACTGAGTAGGCTTCGAAAATCTGAGACAACAAAAACCATAGGGAAGAGCATGCCCGTTCTTATCCTGAATAAGGACACGCTGCATATTCTAGAGAATCAAGCTTGGCAAGTTGAGAGGAACTTCAGTATCAAGGAGTTCCATCAGTGTCAGATCGAGAAAGCTTGCTTCAGAGCGACGTTCCTTCTTGGGAAGCAGGATCTTATGAACCACATTGAAATACAGCCTTTGAAGAAGAGATATATCCCGTCAAAGTACCCTTCGGTATTGCGTTAGGGTAGGACGGCCTGAGATTTTCCTAGTGATTTCTAGTGCAGAGGCCAAGTTATCCAACAATGGCCACTCATGACGTACATAGTGATCCCATCCAACATTGGGTACCCCCAAGATCCATGCAATATCCTCTGTCCCTAGATGAATAGGTGTACCTCTGACCATAGTGATGAAGACAGAGTTCTGTACAGTTCCTCTCCCATAGAACTCATACATTTCTGGTTTGGAAAATCTCTGTTGAGTATCACCCAAAAGGAACAACCCACACCATCCTTGAGCTTTTAACTTTGTTAATAACACGTCCATCTCCAAACCCCCAAAACTGGTTACAACACGGCCCCGAAAGAGGGAGAGCTTTTGAAAGTGAATGAGTGAGAGGAAATGTGGGTCGGAGCTATCAACAGGAGCAGTAGTAGAGTCAGTCTCGGTCTCAGATGAGTCCGAGGAAACAAGTGAAGGGCCAGGTTTCTTAGAAGTGGAAGAAGCCCTGGTCTAAGATACCAGATTAGAAGAATAGGGTTTCTTCTTGGACGGGGCGACTGGATTTAGCGAGAGGGTTTAGGAATCGCGTTCTTTCGCGCTACATTTTTCTGGACCCTGCGGAGAAACAAGTCACTTTGGGGGGAGGAAGCAGGTGTAGCTTTTTGTTTCTTGCTCTGTTTAAGGGCTTCCTGCGGAGCTATTTACTCTTGCCATTTTCTATTGTGGGTTTGAGGTACTCATGAAGAACCGAGTAGCGAAGCCCATTCTAGAGAGGGAAACTCGTTGGTGACTTCTATTGGAGCACCCGAAGCTTTACTTAGGCGACGACACACTCATTTAGGAGTTGCAGTGATTGGTATAAGGTCATCCCCAGGGATCAATTGAATGGGAATAACATTAAATCCTTCCGAAGGAAGGTTCCATGAGGGTGTAGGATTGGAGGAGAATCTTTAAAAACTATTTTGAAAAGAGCCCAGTTCACAAAATCGGATAAATGAAATGGTAAGGGGCTCTGCAAGTTGGCAGTTGGATGAAGTACAATAGCTTGAGAGTTAGCCATTTCTTGGTCAGGAGAGCTTTGATCAAGAGAGGATTTAGGAAAAGCCATATCAGAGAGGATGGTTCTTTAAGGGAGAAAGATGGAGAACTACAATTATAGGCAAATTTTTGAAGATTAAAAGTCAGAAGATGAGGCGGTTTTAATGGGGAGATGTATTTGAGTGGAAAAGGAAGTGAAGAGTGATTGGACTACTGCAAGCTTTTTGCAGTGACATGACTCTCTCTGTTTTTGGCGGCAATTGGTGGACTTGAGTAGGAAGAAATAGGGAACACATATGGGTAACTGGTTCATCAACGGTTAATGCATTTAGACATAAAACAGTTAGTACCTGATTTTGTCAATATCTCTGATGTAGCTGTTGCTCCTGATATTGTAGCCTGCACACACTAAAACATAACAATGATTACGTTCCCCCTTTTTCTTTGATTTTGGGATACACATTTTCATGTGAGAAATTGCATTCTGGACCAAAGCTGATATATTAATTTGAGAGCCATTTTTCTAGCCAATTATTGAGGGGAGTTTATGTAATCTTAATCATCCCCAATTCTAATCTAATTCTTTCAAAATGCTCTCTACTTAGTGCTTTAGTGAAAATGTCAGCAATTTAATTCTCAGTTGGAAAAAACATTATGGAGATTAGATTCTTTTCTACATTGTCACACAAAAAATGGTGTCTAATATCAATATTATTGGTCCTTTTATGTTGTACGGGATTCTTAGCAATATTTATGGCACTTGTGTTATCACAAAAAATAGGAACACATCCCACATTCATAATGAAGTCCATTAATTATTGTTTAATACATAATAATTGAGCACAATAAGATCCCGCTGCTACATATTCAGCCTCAGCAGTTGACAAAGCAACAAAAAGTTGTTTCTTGGTGGACCAGGAGATCAGACATGTTCCAAGGAAGTGAGCCATACCTGTAGTGCTATTTTTGTCCACTAAGTAACCAGCGTAGTCAGCGTTAGCATGCCCTACAAGGTTAAAATTACTACCTTTTGAGTACCATAGTCCAAGTGCTGAGATACCTTTGAGATACCTGAATATCTATTTGACGGCCCTGAGATGAGACTCTTTTGGATTTGCTTGAAATCTAGCACACAATCCCACACTGAAGATTATGTCAGGTCTGCTAGCAGTCAGGTATAGGAGTGATCCGATCATTCCCCTGTACATTTTTGGTTTAACTGATGAGCATCCAACTTTATGGAGATGGCAATGGGTGTGTCTATTTCCTTTGCATCTTTCATTTTGAATCTCTTGAGTAGGTCCAAGACATACTTCTGCTGATGTATGAGGGTTCCAGAGGAGGTTTGCTTGATTTGTAGTCCCAAGAAGAAATTTAGTTCTCCTATCATGCTCATTTCAAACTCTCAGTTCATCAGCTGTGGAAATTCTTGAGTCATTTGAGCATTTGTCAACCCAAAAATGATGTCATCCACATTTACATGCACAATTAACAAGTCCTATTCCTTCATCTTTAAGAAGAGAGTATTGTCAATTTTACCTCTAGTGTGTCCATGAGCTAGAAGGAACTTTGACAGTCTTTCATACCATGCTCGAGGAGCTTGTTTCAGTCCATATAAGGCCTTATCTAGTTTGAACACATGATCCGAAATCTCTAGATCCTCAAAACTAGGTAGTTGCTTCACATAGACTTCCTCCTTTAGGTAACCATTTAGGAAGACACTCTTAACATCCATTTGATATAGAGTAAACTCCTTGTAGGTGGCAAAGGCTATGAGTAACTGGATAACTTCAAGTCTAGTGACTGGAGCAAAGGTCTCATCATAGTCTATGCCTTCCTCCTGACTATACCCTTGAACCACTAGCCTTGCCTTGTTTCTTGTGACTGTTCCATGTTCATCAAGCTTGTTTCTGACCACCCATTTCGTGCCTATGATGGTTCTTCCTTCTGGTCTTGGCACAAGATGCCAAACATTGCATCTTTCGAATTGATTCAGTTCTTCTTGCATGGCCACTATCCAGTCTTCATCAAGCAGTGCTTCTCCAACTTTCTTTGGTTCCACCATTGATAGAAAGGCTTCAAAAGCACACAAGTTCTTCAGGCCTGATCTGGTAGTGATTCCAGAGGTCAGATCTGAGAGAACATTTTCAACAAGATGAGAACCTTGATACTTGTAGCTTTTCATCCTGAATCCCTGATTTGAGTCATTTGTTGATAGTTCTGAGGCTGATGATGCAACATTTGTGACCAAGTCATTAGTTCCACCTGACTACGAGAATTCTGGTTCTGCTGTGGAAGCAATAAGTAGTTATACTTGTTTCTCTGCATGATGCTCCAATTATCACTTATCCTGCATGTTAGTCTGAATGGTAATATCATTTCATCAAAGACAACATGAACACTTTCCTCAACACTGTTGACACCCAATTTTTACCCTCCACAACACGAATTAAACATGGAGCTTTTAATTTTAAAACAACTTCGAATAATT
>JBCEWC010020231.1:0-11025 GCA_038996855.1 Solanum aculeatissimum
GATATGATATGATATGATATGATATGATATGATATGATATGATATGATATGATATGATATAATATGATATGATATGAAATGATATGATATGATATTATTTGATATCATAAGTTATGTAAATCCTTCTGAAATGACCGAGTCGTAAGGAAGGTGGCCATCACACTGAAATGGGAGGCCCGTAAGGTGTGGTGTAGATTACTTTTGGCAAGTAATCTTCTCTGATTTTATGGGAGGCCTCATCGGGAAAGTTCATGTTGTAGCTCACATGAGTTTGAATCTCGGTTATGGTTCCATCCCCTCTATACTATAAGCATTATGGCATTTCTGTAATGACCCAAAAAAATTCAAACTTCGAGTTGGGAAAGGGTAGTATTAAACTATTCATGGTTGAATTTTGGTAGCCATGGGTTGTATTTAAGTGGCCAGATTAAAAAAGGATCATTTGGTGAAGTTGTGAGGCTAGTTGAGCAGTGGACTTTGAAAAGTCATATCTTTTGGTATGGGGTGAAATTTTTGGGTTGTTTGTTATATGTTAAATCGAAGCTCTTTGAGTTATCTTCGCAACACAACTAGTTTCACATGATTCGGAGTTCAGGTGTGAAAGTTATGGCCATTACAGTGGGATTACCCGTGTATGGAAAGGTTCTGGAAAAGGGGAAGTAGCCTGAGTCTAAGGCAGAACCACACGGGAGGGTCCACGAGTTGTGTGAAGGCTTACGACTCTTAAGAGGGTCTGTGGGTTGATCCAGAGAGTGGGGTTGAGTGATGGGCCAAGGTCGGAACCAAGTGAAGTGCCACAGACCACTTCACAGTCCGTGTAAGGCCCCACGGTCTATAAGGGGGTACCGTGAAGTGATCCACAGAGTTGGCCAAAGTTCAGGGCTGGACTCCGGACCAAGTGATTCTCTATGCACTAGTATATGGTCCGTGTGCAGCTACACGGTCCGTGAGGCCTCTCTTGTAGTGATCCAAAAAGTCCCCCAAGATATGAAGCCGAAGTCGAGGCCAAGTGAATCCACACGGACAGGTTCATGGCCCTCGAACCTGTAGATGGTCACTGTGTGCCTTCCGTGGTGCACTGTTTTTAGTGATTTAGTCTATTTCATTAATGGTTAATTCATAATTTAATTAGATCGTATGCCCCTTTAAGGCTTTCTAAAGTCTCCTAACTTCCCCAAATCAAACCCTAATCCCCTCTAATTTATTTCATCACTCCTAAATTCTCTCCAAAATTATCTTAACTCTCTTGACCTCCATTGATGAAAGCTTGAAGAAATTTGGTGAAATTCACTTTTCTTGCAATTTCATTCAATTCTCTTGATTAAACTCAAGGTATGTGGGTTTGATTCATGGATTTCCTCACATCCATGAAGACCCAAGAACCCTTCTCTTTAACTTATGAATTTAAGCTTCCTTTAATTATGGGTTCATTAATTCTTGATATATTTCATTGCCTTGAAATGTGGGCTATAGAAATTAGGTGATTTAATGATGATTTAAGTTTGAATTTTATGAAATGCATGAAAATTCTTGAAGGATCAATGTGCATGTCCCTTTAATGGTTTAATATGCATGGGTAAATTGCATTATGCTTTGAATTGGGATTTTATCATGGATTATTTTAAAGTATCTATTGAATTATGATTTTAAGGTTTGAACCTCCATTACCCATGCACTTGATTTCTCATTCATGGAATATGCATTGAAGAATGGTTATGATGGCACTCTTGTTAAGGGCATGGCCCTCTTGTTATGATGTGATATGTTAAGGTCTGTGATCGCATAGTCTGTTGTTATGGATCTTTGAGCATTATGGGTGCTTGCACCACTTTGATATGCCATAAAGGCTTGATATGATAAGCTATGTAGATGAGCTACTCATATTGCATTGATATGGAAATTCTTGTTGGCTTTTAGCCTAAGTATGGATATGGATTTGATCATCTTTTGGTTTTCTAGGATGCATGATTTTGAAAAGAATGTTAACATTCTATTTTGAAAAGCTTGCATGGATATATATACGTATTCCCGTGGGATGAGGCTTAGTACCGAGGGATTGGAGTCGGGGTGGACTAGCGCCAAAGGTCCATACTTCTTTCCATCAAACCATGTGCCAACATGGGATATCTCCCTATATTGGGATTGACTTGTTATGTATCCCCTTATTCAAGGGTTGACTAGGGATCTACCTGGCAAGTAGTCCGGATCCAAGTCGTAGCTCGCTCAGGTCTCCTCGGATGTCAGTTGAGGCAACATCCCCACTATGATATGATCTTAGGTTGCATTTCATGCATCATGGCATGGCATATTATTATAATATATTCCCTTGGCTAAGTGCATTCCTTTTGTATCACTTGTCCCCTTGTCATCTCGTTTGATCATACTATATTGTCATATGCATTGCATGCCCACATACTTAGTACATATATTTGTGCTAACACATACTTTCATCTACATGTTCTAACCATGTAGGGACCAGTGATGACTTCTATCTTTTGGCAGACAACGAGTGACATCTTTGGAGTTGCTAGCTTGTGGTGAGCCCTTTTGTTCAAGGGCAATAGCCACATTCTATCTTCCTTGTATTAGTTATTTTCTTGTTCTATGTATTGAGGGTGAGCCCCAAACTATGTCGAGGCCCCGCTCTTCTTATGTAGAGGCTATGTTGGACACACTAAACTCTTGCACGTTGTATTATGCTATATTGGGATAGTATGACTATTGGGATTTATTTATGGATATGATGCTCCGTTTATGCTTATGTTTATGCTTATGGGATTGTGAATGTTGGGAATGTGCTTATGTGGAAAGTCCCCTAACCCGGTATGTCCCCATAGCTTGAGTCCTACTTACCCGCCCCTTAGAAATACTTGCTAAGTGCTATGTGATTCATGCTCATCCTATTCTCGGCAACATCTCCATAGCTTGAGTCCAAAGCCCTGTTTCCCCTAGAATTATGTGTTATTTGTTTACTTTCCATTCTTTTGAACTGATGATGTGAGTAATGATGCTATGATGGCTTGATCGAGGACTTTCGAGTTCTCCTTCGCTAAGTCACATCTTGGCCCCACTTATTGGTCTTGACAAAGATGGTATCAGAGTCTTAGGTTTGTAAATGATCCTCGGAGTCCATAATGCCACATCACTTAGAGTCTCGTTCATTGGTGTGATGCACGCCATACCTATGAGTGAGAGGTTATGATGACATTTTAGGAACTTTTCACTTCATTGTCCCTTGTGTCGTGCCTTGTACTGTTTATGAGATTCCCTAAACTCTTGGTGTTCTTGTCTCCCTTTCAGAACATGCCTCCCAGAAGAGCTCTCTTCCCCCGTCGAGGTCCAGAACATGAGGAACAAGCACGTCTGGCATCGATAGAGGAGCAGGTGTCTCATGTGGAGTTCCAAAATATGGTGTTGATGTTGTCCCAAGCGGTTGGTAACCAAGCCCAGCCGGCCAATTTTGTTAATGTTGGTACTCCGGCCAAGGTTCAGGGTTGGACTATGGACCAAGTGATACTCCACGGACCAATACATGGTCCGTGTGCAGCTACATAGTGTGTGAGGCCCCCTCGTGAAGTGATCCAGAAACTCCCCCGAGAGTTCAAGCTGAAGGCGAGATTAAGTGAGGTCTCACGGATAGGCTCACAGTCCGTGAGCCTCTAGACGAGCACTATAGGCCTTCTGTGATAGGGCTAAAGCCTATGATAGGGCATCTTGGCCATACATTTGTATAGTTATGAGGAAGATGGGATTTGGGGAATAGTTCATTGACCTTTCTTGGAGAATAATGAGCAACAACTGGTACTCCATTATTATTAATGGGACCAGGCATGGATTCTTTCACTAAACTAGGGGACTTAAACAAGGTGACCCCCTTTCCCCAGCTTTGTTTATCCTTGGAGCAAAGGTTCTGACTAAGATGCTCAATAGACTCCATGATCACCCCAATTTTAAGGTATTCTATATGAATAAACAAAGCCCCAAAATCAACCACTTAAGCTTTGTAGATGATGTGATACTATTCTCTTTAGGAAAAACAGAATCTCTATCTCTGATAATGAAGGTGCTGGATTCCTATGAGAAAATATTTGGTCAAATGGTTAACAAGAACAAAAGTCATTACATGGTTACTTCTGAGACTGATCAAGCTACATGTGATAGGATCACTTATATTACAGGGATCACTCAGAAGAAAAGCCCCATCACCTACCTAGGATGCCCACTGTACATTGGAAGACAAAGGATAATATACTTTTCTGAAATGGTGTCCAAAGTTATTAATAGGATCACAGGCTGGCAGACCAAGGTTTTGACCTATGGAGGGAAAACTACTTTAATCAAACATGTACTCCACTCTCTTCCCATCCACCTGTTGGCTGCCATCTCTCCTCCTTCCACCACCCTGAAACAAATTCAAAGCCTCACAGCTGACTTTTTTTGGGGAAGAATTGACCAGAAGAAGAAATACCACTGGGCCTCCTGGAAGAGCCTCAACTTTTCCTTTATGGAAGGAGGCATTGGATTTAGGAACCTGATTGATGTATGCAAATCTTTCTAGGTAAAGCATTGGTGGAACTTCAGGAGTAAGAATTCCTTGTGGGCAGATTTCCTGAAGGCCAAGTACTGTCAAAGGGCCAACCCAATAACCAAGAAAGGAGACAAGAAGGATTCCCTGATCTGGAAGCATATGATGATTAACAAACATTTGATTGAGCCCCACATCCAATGAAGGATATATTCTGGTAATTGCTTGTTTTGGTGGGACAACTGGCTGGGGGTAGGACCATTGGCACAATATAGAAACCATACCCAAAGATTCAATAGCAGCAAAGTTGCTGACATGGTACAAAATGGACAATGGGACCAGGAAAGGGTTAGGGATACAATCCCTATCTAGTACTTAACTGAGATTATTAACACCCCTATCCAAGTCAATAGTTGCATTCTGGACAAGCCAATTTGGACCCTTAATCCAAATGGAGAATTCGCAACTTCATCAGCTTGGAACCTGGTTAGGGAAAAGAGAGAACAGACCAACATCAACAATCTTATATGGCACAAAACCATCCCCTTCAAGTGCTCTTTCCTACTTTGGAGAGCATTGAAGACCAAACTACCCACCAATGAATAACTGGTCAGCTTTAGTTATGATCCATCCAATTGCCATTGTTGTGTCAATCCAAGAGAAGAGACTATAGACCACATCCTTCTCAATGGAAATTTTGCAAGAAAAACTTGGGACTATTTTGCTAGATATCTAGGTATTACCCAGGATGTGAGCTCCCTAAGGTTGAACATTAGGAAATGGGGGGAAAATAAGCACAGAAATGAAGCCCACAAGCTTCTGATTCAGGCTACCCCCATATACATTTGCTGGAATCTGTGGAAAAATAGATGCTCAACTAAGTATGATGGGAAATACCGTAATACAGCCAAGGTGAGATATATGGTGACTAGAGACTTCTCTATGACTCTAAGAATAGCCTTCCCATACCTAAATTGGCCTTATGGTTGGAAAGATCTCACCACCATGGTTGAACATTTTCACCAAGAGGTCAAAATAACCCCTGTACAATGGTTGAAACCAGCTGACCAGTGGATTAAAGATAACACATATGGGAGTGCTTTTAATAATCCTGGCAGTATTGGGGCAGGGGGAATACTAAGAATAGCAGAGGACACCTTATTGTTGCCTATGCACATCCTCTAGGATAGGGAACTAACCAACAAGCTGAAGCCCTTGCAACAGCCATAGGACTTGAATGGTGTGTCCAGCTGGGAGCAAATAGAGTCCACTTAGAGGTTGATTCTGCCACACTCAACTCTTGTATAAACCATACAACAGCCCCTCCCTGGAAGCTTCAAAAAGATCTTGACAGAATCCAATTAGCAAGAGTACAAATTCTGGACTTCAAGTGTAGCCACATTCTAAGGGAAGCAAATCAGGTTGCAGACTCTCTTGCAAAGTATAGTCATCAGATCACCAACCCCCAAGCCTTCTATGATGCCAACTTGATGCCAAGAAATAGTAGAGCACACCTAAAAATGGACAAGATGCAGGTAGTGTCATTCAGGAGGAAACAACTTAAGAGGATGAGAAAACCACCTTG
This sequence comes from Solanum aculeatissimum, assembly GCA_038996855.1. Lineage (NCBI taxonomy): Eukaryota > Viridiplantae > Streptophyta > Magnoliopsida > Solanales > Solanaceae > Solanum > Solanum aculeatissimum. The sequence continues at coordinate 6,111 of JBCEWC010020231.1, forward strand.
ACTGTCCCAGTTCAACACAGAAGACACCGTGACTGTCCCAGTTCAACATAGTAGAGCACACCTAAGAATGGAAAAGATGCAAGTAGTGTCATTCAGGAGGAAACAACTTAAGAGGATGAGAAAACCACCTTAACTGTTCCAGTTCAACACAGAAGACACCTTGTTGTTATAGGAGTAGGATAGGAGGATCTTTTGCTTATTGTAAAGGGGAGAGTCTCCCTTGTTTATTGCTTTCCTAGAATTTTGTAATGAGAGGAGTCCTCTCTTAGGATTTTCTTGGATTGTTCATTCTCCTAGGGTCTCATGGCTAATCGTTTTACAGATTATCATAGAGTACCACCTCAAGGGGAGGTAAGGTTTATGTCCCCCTCCTTGTATTTTGTTGGTTGAGTTTTTTATGTTATAGCCTGGGGGTATTTCTTAGCCCCTGACCCTATACAGGGTCTTAAAAATTAAAAAAAAAACACTCTCCAATTCTCTCAAAAAATTCTCTCAATTCTCTTGACCTCCATTGATTAAAGCTTCAAGAAATTTGGGGAAATTCATCTTTCTTGCAATTTCATTCAATTCTCTTTATTAATTCCAAGGTACGTGTGTTTGATTCATGGATTTTCTTTCATCCATGAAGACCCAAGAACCCTACTCTTTAATTTATAAATTTAAGCTTCCTTTAATTATGGGTTCTTTAATTGTTGATATATTTCATTACATTGGGTTATGGGCTGTAGAAATTAGGTGATTTAATGTTGATTTAAGTTTGAATTTTATGAATTGCATGGAAATTCTTGAATGATCAGTGTGCATGTCCCCTTAATGGTTTAATATACATGGGTAAATTGCATTATGATTTGAATTGGGATTTTATCATTAATTATGTTGAATTACCTATTGAATTATGATTTTAAGGTTTGAATCTCTATTACCCATGCACTTGATTTCTCATTCATGGCATATGCATTGAACAATGGTTATGATGAAACTCTTGTTAAGTGTATGGCCCTCTTGTTATGATATGAAAATGATTATGAAAATTCTTGATAGCTTTTAGCCTAAGTAAGGATATGGATTTGAAAATGTTTTGGTTTGGTAATGATGCATGATTTAAAAAGAATGTTAACTCTCCATTTTGAAAAGCTTGCATAGATATATATATGTATTTCCGTGGGATGAGGCTTAGTACCGAGGGATTGCAGTCGGGGTGGACTAGCGCAAAGGATCCATCTCCTTTCCATCAAACCATGTGCCAATGTGGAATATTTCCCTAGATTGGAATTGACTTTTTATGTATCCCCTTATTTAAGGGTTGACTAGGGATCTACCTGGAAAGTAGTTTGGATCCAAGTAGTAGCTCGCTTGAGTCTCCTCCGGTGTCGGTTGAGGAACCATCCCCGCTATGATATGATCTTAGGTTGCATTTCATGCATCATGGCACCGCATATTTTTATGATAAATTCCCCTTGGATCTGTGCATTCCTTTCGTATCACTTGTCCCCTTGTAATCTCATTTGGTCATACTATATTATCATATGCTTTGCATTCCCGCATACTTACTACATATATTTATCCTAACCCATACTTTCATCTACATGTTCTAACCATGTAGGGACCGGTGATGATTTCTATCTTCTGGCCGACGAAAAGTGACATCGTTGGAGTTACTAGCTTATGGTGAGGCCTTTTGTTCAAGGGCAATAGCTTCCTTCTATCTTCCTTGTACTTTTTTATTTTCTTATTTCATGTATTGAGGGTGAGCCATGTCGAGGCCCCGCTCTTTCTTATGTAGAGGCTATGTTGGACATACTAAACTCTTGCACGTTGTATTATGCTTTATTGGGATATTATGACTATTGGGATTTGTTATGGAAATTATGTTTTGTTTATGCTTATGGGATTGTGAATATTGGGAATGTGCTTATGTGGAAAGTCCCCTAACCCGGTATGCCCTCATAGCTTGAGTCCTACTTACCCACCCCCTAAAAATACTTTCTATGTGTTGTGTGATTCATCTTCATCCCATTCCTGGCAACATTCCAATAGATTGAGTCCAAAGCCCCATTTCTCCTAGAATTATGTGTTATATGTTTACTTTTTCGTGCTTCCGAACTAATGATGTGAGTAATGATACTATAATGGCTTGATCGAGGACTTTTGGGTCCTCTTTTACCATGTCACATCTAGGCCCCACTTCTAAGTCATGACAAAGATGGTATCAGAGCCCTAGGTTTTTAAATGATCCTTAGAGTCCAATATGTTGCGTCAATTAGAGTCTCGTTCGTGGGTGTGATATGCGCCATACCTATGAGTGAGAGGCTATGGCAATATTTTAGGAACTTATCACTTTATTATCCCTTGTGTCGTGCCTTGTATTATTTATGAGATTTCCTAAGCTCTTGGTTCTTGTCGCTCTTTCAGAGCATGCCTCCTAAAAGAGTTCCCTTCCCCCGTCAAGCTCCATAATTTGAGGAATAACCCCCTCGAGCACCGGTAGAGGAAGAAGTATCTCATGCAGAGTTTAGAAATGTGGTGTCCATGTTGGCCCAAGCAGTGGCTAACCAAGCCCGGCCAATCAATCTCGTGAATATGGATACTTCGGCTTCTAGGGTAAGGGATTTCACCCGAATGAACACTCTGGAGTCCTATGGCTCGAAAGTGGATGAAGATTCTCAAGAGTTCATTGATGAACTCACTAAGGTGTTGACTATGAAGAGGGTGAATTCGGAAGACAAAGTCGAGTTGGTCGCATATCAATTGAAAGACGTGGCCCAAGTGTGGTATAACTAAAGGCTAGTTGAGAGGATGGTTGATGTCAAGGTTGGATGGGAAGAGTTCAAAATGGCCTTTCTTAACCAGTTCTTTCCTCTTGAGCTTAGAGAAGCCAGAATGACCGACTTCATCAACCTTCGATAGGGTGGTATGACTGTGAGGGATTATGCTCTAAAATTTACTAAGCTTTCCAAGTATGCTCCCATGCTTGTATCTGACCCTCCTGCAAGAATGCACCAGTTCATCTATGGTGTCTCTGATTTGGTTTTGAAAGTGTGTCGTACGGCTATGCTTATTCGAGAGATGGATATCTCAAGACTCATGACTTATGCCAAACAAATCGACAGTGAAAAGCTTAAGAAAAGGAGGGAAAGTAAATCTAAGAGGGCCCGACTTGATGGTGGGTTCTCCAACTCCAAGAGTGGTAGTGGGTTTGGCAGATTTCAACAACGCCAAGGTTCTAATGTCATATTTTCTAATCAAAGGGTGCCTCCTCCTAAGCCATAAGTTAGGGGTGGCCCCCGATTTCCTCGTTGTGATCAATATGGTGGTAGCCAGATGGGTAAATGTAGGAGAGTTACGTGTGCTTGCTATGGGTGTGCTAGTTTGGACCACAAGATCTCTAATTTCCCAAAGAATGTAAAGAAGGATCAAGTGTCTCCCGGTGATCAAAGCCAACCAAAGGCTTCGATAGGTGGTGCTCCAAGGAACAACAGGTTTTATGCTCTCCATGCCCACTAAGAGGTGGAGGAAGATCCGGATGTCGTGACTGGTATGTTAAAAATCTTTGATTTTGATGCTTATGCTTTACTTGATCCGGGTGCAAATTTTCTTTTTTTGACTCTTCTCTTGGCTGTTATATTTGGTTTGAGTCTCAAAACTCTAATGGAACATTATTCGGTATATGCTCCCGTGGGTGAGTCTATTATTTCCCAGAAAGTGTATCGGGGTTATCCTCTCTCTGTGTTGCATAAAGTGTTACCTGATGATCTTGTAGAACTTGAGATGTATGATTTTGATGTTATTCTTAGGATGGGTTGGTTGCATGCATCATATGCCTCGGTTGATTGTAGAACTAGGCAAGTTAAATTTCAAATTCCTAATGAACCCGTGTTAGAATGGAAGGGTAGTGATTCCGTGGTTAAGGTTTGGTTTATTTCCTACCTCAAAGCCCAGAAGATGATTTGTAAGGGGTGCATTTAAAATATTGTGTAGGTTAGAGATTGTAACGATCCAAAAAAAATTTAACTTTGGTCAAGGTTAGTGTTAAACTGGTCATAGTTGAATTTTGGTAACAATGGTTTATATTTCAGTGGCCGGATTCAAAACGGATCATTTGGTGAGGTTCTAGGTCCGGTTGGACAGTTCACTTTGAAAGATCATAACTTTTGGTACGGGTTGAACTGTGTGGGCTTCTCTATACCAAATTTTAGATCTTTTAGTTATCTTCTCAATGCAATTGGTTTCGCTCAATTCGGAGTTCGTATGGGAAAGTTATGGCATAAACAGTGAGACAACCCGTAACTAGAAGGACACTGGGAAAAGGATTCTAGAATGAGTCTAAGGACTGGACCACGTACTGTTTGTAACAACCCGAAAATTATCAAAATCTCCTACTTTTTAACCAAGGCCAGCACTACGGACCACTACACAGTTCGTGGTACTTCACACAACACATGGTGGTCTGTAACAACCCAAATTTTTTGAAATCTCCTTATGATTGGCCTTATATGATGTACTACTGGTCATGGTTAAGTTATGGTAGCCACGGGTTGAGTTTAAGTGGCCGAACGGAAAATGGGCTAGTTGGTGGCCTAGAGGGACAGTTTGGGCAGTGTACTTAAAACGGTCACAACTTTTGATGTCGATTGAACCATGTGAGCTACTACATATCCAATGGATTATCTTTATGTTAGCTTTGCAACAAAACTAGTTTCACTAGATGCAGAGTTCGTATGAAGGAGTTATGGCCCAAACAGTGAGACTGCCTGAAATTCGGAAGACATTGGAAATAGGCTCAAAAAGGTGGCTAAGGGCAGTGAAACGACCCAAAAAGTTCCTAAGAATGTGCTTCAGAAGTTACCGGAAACTTGTTTTAGCTATATCTAAAAATCCGTTTCGTTTTTTGAAAATCTGACTTCATATTCTTGTT
>JBCEWC010020232.1:0-11025 GCA_038996855.1 Solanum aculeatissimum
AAATAGGATTTTATATACTATTGTTATTCCTATTCCTATTCTAAGTAGAATTGTATTTACCTATTCCTATTCTAACATTAAGGAAAGCTTGAGTTATGAGGAGGTTCGTTGAAATTCTAGACCAGCAAGTTAGGAGGTTAAGAAACAAGGAAATAGCATCCGTCAAGGTATTATGGAGGAATCAAGAAGTGAAAAGTGCTAGATGGGAAGCGGAAGTGGATATGATGAAGCGTTACCCTTACCTCTTTCCTTCCATTCCATCTCAAGGTACTTAGTTATTCATGCTCAAATCCCCCAAATTCCTACGTTTCAACCCTTCCATGTTATATCATATGCATGCATGCTCATGAAACTGATTTTAAGTTATGTTTTATGCAAAGGTTTAAAACTTTCACGAATTTGGCATTTAAATTCATGTAGCGTTGTTAGATATCCATTCTACTCTACTCAAGCTAGTTTTTATCTCATTCGAAAACGAATGTTCCCAAGAGGGAGATATTGTAATATCCGTAAGTTGAAAAGTTAGAACAAGGAAGAAAATGCAGAAAAAGACTCCTTGGTACAGGTTGTACAAGCACCATCTACGGCTCATACGTCGTTTTATGGGTCGTAGATCGGCTTTCGCAGATGGCTATTGGACTTGAAATTTTTTTCAGGAAAATATTGGCTAAACTACAAGTCGTACATGGACCCACGACTCTAGACAATGGTCGTAGATGAGGTTCCTAAATTTTAGAATTTGACAAGTTGCAGGTTATTTTCTAGGGACCAACAGGATGGTTTGTTGATGGGATGACAGGTCGTAATTGGGCTTTATGGATTGGGTCCTAAGTGGGTGAAAATTTGGTTGAGTATAAAGGTCTTGTACGAAGGGTCTTTTACGACCCATAGAAATTTTGATAGGCCGTAGATTAAGCTCGTATAGTTAAGGTGCAAATTCCAATAGCTACAGCTTTGGTGCACAGGTTCTACGAGGGTTAAACATGATCTGTAAAAGAGACGACGGGTCATATAATAGTTTTGTGGTTGAGATCCTGAAACGTTAAAATTTACCCAGATTTCCACTAACGGACTCTATGGTCCATACAAGAAACTATGGACCGTAGATGGGTCTAGTAGACCCTACAACAACAACAACATACCCTGTGGAATCCCACAAGCAGGGGCGGATCTACCTATATGGAAGGGGTGTCACGTGACACAGCTTCGTCAATTTTTTTTATTGAATATACATATATTAAAAATAATATACTCGAGATAAAAGAGTTAAAAGGACACTCTTTAGAACAAAAGGACACACAGGTCGGGTGGTTAGAGGCGTGGGCGGGCAAGCAAATGTCTTGTGTTCGATACCCCCTGGCAACACTTCATTTTTTTCTCTCTTCTTGCCCCCTTTACTGGTGACCTGGACGTTTCGTGTTCGATTCCCCCTTGCAGCACTTCGGTTTTTCCATCTTTTTGACCTTTTTCTCTCTTCTTAATCCCTTATTAAAAACTTGCAGGTTCACTTATTTCATTCAAAATCAATCTATTGCTTTTTTATTTTAGAAATAGAATTGAAATAAAATTTAAAATCTTTGAGTCATTTATCAATTGGAATTATAATTAGATAAAAATAACATTATTGTTAGACTCCTTATATTTATATATTTGTGACTTGTGAGTTTCTTCAAAAAAATTAATTCTTGTTCATCAATCACTGCTATTCAACATTTCAAGTCTCCATATCATGTTAATATTTCCGTTTTATTCTATTTTTTACTATGTGCTTGAAGTTTTTTTATTTTTATTTGTTCATAATAATAATTTTATCCTTTTCTATTTACTTGTTACAATGAAATAATTTAGGATTCATTTAAATTTATATATATGTATTTTATTTTTGGATTTACATATGACCAATTGACTACTGATTATGATTTTAGACTAAATTTAATTGAGCGATATTTTTCTAAAAAAAATTCCAAACGTACAAAGTCAAATTTAACAACTCAAGCTTCAACTTCAACTGACTTGGAAGAACGAGGTAATGAGTTAAAAAAAATATCGACGAAATTTTATTTACTAATATGAAGACGTAAGAAAATTAATTTAAAATTTTGTAATATTATCTAATATAAAGAGTAGACAAATTTTATCTAAATTTTATATTATTTACCCAAAATATTTTTTTTCATAAAGTTCACTATTCTAAAGCAAAAGTTTCAATAATTTTTCTCTTGAACTATCCTTGTTATTTAAATGGTGACACCGCTTAGAAAATATCTTGCGTACGCCACTGCCCGCAAGTGGGGTCTGGGGAGGGTAAAAATGTACGCAGACCTTACCACTACCTCATAGAGGTAGAGAGGCTGTTTCCGGGAAACCCTTGTCTCAAAAACCCATAAGCAGAATAAACTAGATACGAAAACAAAGAAAAGAAAGGAAAGGAAAAACAACTAATACCAAAAACAATGATAGAAGGTAGATACAATAAATTTAACAAAGATAAGACGGATAATGACACCACAGAATAATAAAAACCGGACTAAACCTACTAATCTATCCCTACTAGCCTACTACTCTAATACACACTCTCCACTCTTTTCTATCTAAGGTCATGTCCTCGGTGAGATCAAGGGCCGTCATATCTTGTCTGATCACTTCCCCCCAATACTTCTTCGGTCTACCTCTACTTCTCCGTGTAGCCCCTAAATCCAACCTCTCGCACCTCCTAACCGGAGCATCGGTACTTCTCCTCTGCACATGTCCAAACCATCGTAGTCTCGCTTCCCTCATCTTGTCAGCCACAGGTGCCACCTCTAATTTCTCCCGAATGGTTTCATTCCTAATCTTATCACTCCTGGTATGTCCACACATCTATCTCAACATCCTCATCTCCGTGACCTGCATCTTCTAAACATGTGAGTTTTTGATTGGCCAACACTCCTCCCCATACAATAGAGATGGTCTAACCACCATCCTGTAAAACTTACCTTTAAGTTTAGGTGGCATCTTCCTATCACACAATACTCCAGAGGCAAGCCTCCATTTCGTCCATGTTGCCCCAATACAATGTGTGACATCATCATCGATATCGCCACAACTCTAAATGATGGATCCAAGATATTTAAAGTTTTCTCTCTTGGGAATAGGTTGAGTGACAAGTCTCACATCACTGTCTGCTTCATCCCTCTCGATACTGAATTTGTACTCCAAGTATTTTGTTTTGGTCCTGCTCAATTTGAACCCTTTAGATTCCAAAACATGTCTTCAAATCTCCAATCTATCATTAACTTTAGCCCGAGTCTCATCAATCAGAACTATATCATCCCCAAATAGCATACACCATGGAACCTCCTCTTGAATAGACTGTGTCAACTCATCCATTACTAAGGCAAAAAGAAAAGGGCTCAACACAGATCCTTGATGAAGCCCCTTCTCAATAGGAAAATACTCTAAGTCTTCTCCCACCGTTCTTACCCGAGTTTTAGCTCTGTCATACATGTCCTTAATCACTTTAATATACGCCATTGGGACACCTTTCACCTTTAGACACCTCCATAGGACATCCCTTGGAACTTTGTCATACGCCTTCTCGAGATCTATGAACACCATATGAAGATCCTTCTTTCTTTCCCTATATTTCTCTACTAATCTTCGAACAAGATGAATTGCTTCAATAGTTGACCGCCCCGGCATGAATCTAAACTGATTATCTGAAATAGACACTCTTTTTCTAACCCTCACTCCACAACTCTCTCCAGACCTTCATCGTGTGGCTTAATAACTTGATACCCCTGTAATTGTTACAGTTTTGAATATCACCCTTGTTCTTGTACAATGGAACCATTGTACTCCTCCTCCATTCATCAGACATCTTGACAATCTTCATGATAGCGTTGCACAGTCTAGTCAACCACTCTATACCATCCTTGGTCATACTCTTCCAAAAATCTACCGGAATCTCATCGGGTCCGAGTGCCCTCCCTCTCTTCATCTTACTAATAACACGTCTAACCTCCTCAACTCTGAAACACGTGCAGTAACCAACTCTAATAGTCGCGATGACTATTAGAGTGTGCCAACTCACCCAACTCAATAACTCTATCTCTTTTTTCGTTTAAGAGTTCATGGAAGTAATTTTGCCACCTTATCTTTATGGAAGTCTCATCCATCTACCAACACCTCCCCTCTTCATCCTTGATGCACTTCACTTGGTCCAAGTCGTGAGCTTTCCTTTCTCTCACTTTTGCTAGCCTATACAATCTCTTGTCCTCTCCTTTCTTACTTAGCTCCATATATAGGTGCTCAAACGTTGCTGTCTTAGCACTAGTCACCGCCGTCTTTGCTTTTGTCTTTGTCCTCTTATAGATATCCTTAAGCCTTCGTTTTTCAACCTCATCCCTACACTCCAACCACTTCGTATAAGCAATCTTCTTAGCTTTCACTTTGCCTTGAACTTCGTCATTCCACCACCAATCACCCTGACATCCGCCAAAGGTCCCTCTCAAAACTCCTAGTACCTCAGTAGCTACTTTTCTAATGCAGCCAGCAGTAGTGTCCTACATATTATTCACATCTCCGCTACTACTTCAAGCCTCTACACTACTCAACTTTTCTTCTATCTCTCAAGATAGGGCAGGAGTCAGGCCTCTCCATCTAATCCTTAGTTGGGCATAAGTAACCTTCTTCTTCTTTTCTCTCTTAATCTCTAAGTCCATCACTAGAAGCCCATGTTGAGTGGAAATGTTCACTCGGAATAATCTTGCAATTCTTACAAAGGCTTCTATCGCCTTTCCGAAGAAGTAGGTAATCAATCTGAATCTTAACTACCGTACTACGAAAGGTAACCAAATGATTTTCCTTCTTTGAGAAACATTAGTTAGCAATAACTAACTCAAAGGAGAAGAATTGATGTTGACTGCAAAATAGACGTTGCCATAAGAGCCAGCACCAAGAACGTCAAGCTTCTTCCACTGATCCATAGTAATAATAATAACTATTTTTGACTTTCTTCATTGTACTAATATAGTAATATAGCAAATTAGTTCTCCATTTCTTGCTTGATATGGAGAAGGAGAAGATTTCCTAAAAGTAACCGCTTGTTTTTTTTTTCTTTGTTAACTTTGTGATTCCAAAAAACAAAATCTATATGGAACATGGAAAGGGTAAATTCCTAAAATTCATCAAGGCTAAGCACTTCATATTATATAGTAAACAATTTGCAGAGAGCTTGCGGACCAAGTTACTGCTCTTGTGTAACATCAACTTTTAAATTTATAGGATATATTTAAAAATGGATATTATCGTGAAATATTATTTCATCATTTAGTTTACAAAATATGTACACAATGTAAAGGGAGAACAATTATCTCTTTTATTTCCTTTTATAACATATTTATTGCATTTAAATATATTTTTATTTATTACCTAGATATACTATATTTTAAAAATATATAATATTTATAGTAACTATATTATATATTAAAAGCGAATTATATATGTAATATATATTTATTATAAATGCATTAAAATATATTATACTTGTTTTGGTAAAAAAAATTGCACTATATATTATAAATAAATTATACATGTAATATAGATGTATTGTATTGTATTTTTGCAATCAATATATCTTAGGTTTAATTTAGTAAAGAATCTACATTGTGTAATAAAAGTAAATTATACACGCAGTATAAATGTATTAAATTTTTATAGCTACAAATAATAAATATTTTCTAAATATAATATATTTAGGTAAGTTTTCATATATAAGTAAGGTATACTACATACATGCACTATATATATATATACACACAATACGCAATATATATACAACATATACAATGTATAACTATTCTATACTTCGACCGTGTAAATAAACTAGTCGGTGGGTACATAATCTCCATGTGAGAATTGATCAAATATCACATTAGAACATGTCTCATTAGTCTTGGATATCTTTTTGTTAGAGTAATTTGGTGATTTTACTTTTTAGGTAGCTCTTAACACATGCCTACATTTAACTTAATTAATATTTTCTCGATTTCTTTTTAGCTGTGAATACTCTTGTGAAATCTGGTGTAGGCTACTTTAATGACAAGACATCAATAAAGTGCCCATGAACTGGAGGGACGAACTAAGCTGGACATGCGCTAATATCAATGGAAATAGTCTAACAACAACCATATTCAGGATGATCCTTGCTACAACAGTGTACCAAGTATGGATAGAGAGAAATCAAAAGATATTCCAGGTCAAACGTTATGGACTTAAGATGGTGGTTAGGAGAATTGTGCAGTACATATTTTATAGAGGATCACTCAAGAAGAAACTTGCGAGAAGATTAAATAGTCTTAATTTATATCCATAATTAGCCATAGATTACCAGTAACACATAGGTTTTGATGTCTTGTTGTTTGGTTTGCTTTTGTGTGCATGAATGCCATAACATCACAAATCTTTTTTGTTTTTGTACTGATCTGCTACTTTAATTTGGTAATAAAATGTTAGTTTTAATTGCCAAAAAAAAAAAAATAAAAAAATTCCCCCGTCCCATTTTAATTTTCAAGTATATTAAAAATAGTTGTCAATTTAGATAATTTGTCTTGTTTCAACCTTGGCATTAACATTAATTATTCTAGAATTAAGAGACACATATATAGATAAAAATTTAATTATTCACAAGGGACATATTAGTTAAGTGATAGTTTTAATTAATTTTTTCTTAAAGATTGTGTCAAACTTTATCATAAAAATTAAAATGAAACAAAAAAAATACTTTCTTTTTGGCAAAAGGCACTATTAGTACTCCTGAAAAAGCAACTCGTTAGCATTGTAAAATGGAATTATCATATACATTAACTACCGGCAATACATAATATTATCGTCCTTTCTTTGAAATCTTGAACTGAAGAGTCAATTTTGAGTCATTCTCTCAATTAAAAGGGAAGACATTCCTACACGAAAAGGTGAGACTAACAATATCACATAATAAAAGTGGATAGTTAACTAAAACTACTAAAATTGAGATCATGTATATCAAAATTTCGGTAAATCATCAAAATAAAAGTTAATGATGAAATTATTAGTTTTATTAAAATCATTCAAAAGAAATAAAGTATTACTTTTTTACAAGCAACTATTATCTGATGTTATATTTTTAACACTAATAAAAAGTAATAACGATCATCAATCATATTCTTTCTTAAATTAACTAGTTTCAAAGATTGCGAAAATTGGATTGATGAAATTCTTCTCATGAACTGGAATTTAGTAACCAAATAGGTTAACCCTTGTTCTCATCTCTTGAGTTTTAGAGATCAATGATATAATATATAAAGCTGGATGAATAAAAGGATACTTGACTAATTGTTCCAATTTCCATCTACTTTGTGCGTGTTCATCAAACACATGTACAAAAAACTTTGGAAATCTGAGAAATATTACGCGGAATCTCAGATATATCATAAGCTTTGAAATGAATATCACACGTCAAAAGATTTTGAAAGCGCATAAGGTAGATCGTTGATTGCTCATTAGATTTCTACTCATATATCTCATTCCAATCATTAAGGTAATCCAAAGTAAGTCAACTTTAACTTGTGTGCGTTAACATTATTGAAAATCAAAATATTATCAGGTTTAATATCATAATGAATCCATCATTTGTTATGAACATGTTGAATACCTTTCAAAGGTTGATATGCGTAAAAATTTCTATGTCACGTAAAAGAGTATCTCTTTTTGGGATGAAAAGACATTTTTGCACAAATTTTGAGTAGAGTAATTCGTAATTCAACTTAGATAACATTTTTATAAGTGAAGTATGCAAGTAAATATTCTTACCAAATCTATATATATAATTAAAAGGAAGGAAGTCTAGTTTAGAATTAAGTCAAGTCGCAACCTAGGATGAAAATATGTGATAGTTTTAGGACAAATTAGTTATATTAACTAATAATTAGCTAACTTCTAAATTTTTATAGTTTTTTTTTAAAATTTATATTTTAATAAATTTTTTTATTTTATATTTTGGGTGTTTTTATTTTGTTAGATTTTTTATACAAGTATTTAAAACATTTTTTTAGATAAAAATTGTCAAATTTTGGCAGTTTTATGATTGTGATAAAACAATTGCCTATTTAATATAATATAATTTGAGTTATTACAAACGTGAGAATGCATCTATAAATCTTATAAAACATAATTTGTACAAATAAACTAAAATTTATTTAACAATTTAAATCAAGATATAAATATTTTTAAAATAAAAGAATTAGAACCCACAATGCAACAACATACTTGTATGTTGGTGTACAAAAGCTCCATTATACTCCCACTACCCCCAATTTTCTCCACTATAATTGACATGTGGTAATTTTATGTTAATAAAGTTTTCTAATTAGTTACCATCATGGATGGGTTAATGGAGAAAGAATTTGCGCAACTCTTGAGTGGTAACTTGAAAATTTTGAGTCTAGGCCTAGGATAATTCGGTAATGGATTGGATGTTGATTTATAAATTTTTAGCCAAGACAATAAGGAATCTGTATGGCTGTACGAAATCAAATTCAGACAAGTAAACTTTCGAAATTGATCGTGGTGTAAAAGATTTTTGAATATCATGTTTGGAGAGTGTTGCGAATTGAAATTTTGGGATGCAAATTCTTAGTTTCTAACTCTGTGCAATCCGCCACGGCGGGATTGGTCTCGTTATGGAGGTGTCGGCATGAGGGGACAAGTGGCCACCGTAGCGGGATAATCGCGAATTTTAAATAAAAAAAGTCTCCAAATTATTTTTACTTCTTCCACTTCGTTCTTGAGAGACCAAAAGTGACCATGGTAGTTTTTCTTCAGTTTTCTATCGATTTCATCGATCAAAGTATAAATTGATTCCTAGACGTTAGAATCTAGTGAAATTCTCTTAGGGAAGGTTGTGACCTGCAGTAAATGGTGGGAAAAAACCCTAGTAAACCCTAGTATTTCTTGAAAGGTAATCTCTTTTGCTTTGGTTGGTTTGAAGTATCTCTTTGATATTCCTAAGTGATTTTGGTTTTTAAATTTGTCCACGTGTAGTCATGTTGATCAAAATAACTACGTTTAGTAATTCAATCATTTACTAGCCCTTGTATTATAAGATTCTCAAACTCTGTTTGTCAGTTTGAGGTGAATTTAGAATTTGAAGTTTCCGATTTTTACGACGACTTCAAATTAATACTGCAATCCTGGAAACTAATGCAACTGATATGTTGGTGATAATGAAGTATGTACTTATTGTGCCTATTTGGCCCAACTGATTGCTGGAAAATCTCAAGAAATTAATGTTTTCCCTTTTCGTTCCAACAAAACGAGTATTAGGTGATCATATATAAGTTATGTTGCTCGAACTTTTTAAAAATTGAATGAGCATTAAAAGTATAGTATTTTTGGGAATTCAACACGTGTGCCAATAATTTTGTTCTTTTATCTCACACAAGGCATGCTGGATACTATGAAAGCATTAAGGTTACTGCTTGTTCAGTTGAGATAATAAAATAAAAATCTAGTTAACAACATTTAAAAGAAACAGAGAACTATTAGTATTATCGTTTTTCTTGTACACTAGAAGCAACTATTACATGGTGTAATATTTGAAAACCATCGATTTCATATTCATATTAATTGAAAGAAATAAAACATTTCAGCAGATCTTACTTAGGTAACTATTACACAAAATTGATCAAATCTTTTATTGATCTTTAACCTAGTTTGAAGAGTGAACTGATGAAATCCTTCTCTGGGATTTGAATTAGGCAACCAAATGGATTGACCCTTCTGGCTCTAATCCTTTGAGATTCAATGCATACCACTTGTTGAATAAATGGATGCTGGAGTAGCTGTTCGATGTACAGGTAATATGTACATTATACTACTAACAAAAAACGGTTAAAAATACCCTCAAACTATTGAAATTGGACCACATATTCTTGTTTCATTTTGATGGCAAAACTATTCTTGCTGTTAGCATAAGGAACCACAAATACCCCTCTACTTAACATCCTCATGTTTATACTGATATGATACATGACGTGACATCCATCTGGGATATAACCCACCACTTAGAATTTTCAACTAGGACTCTTTCCCTTTTAAATATTTTTACAGACCAACTGCAGGCAAAACAGATAAAAATTTTCGAGAAGCAAATCAAGAATATGTGTTGCAAATGAATAGAGATTGTGTTGGAAATTTTGGGAGAGCAAGCCAACAAATATTACTCATTACTCATTACTCAATACTTATAAGTAGAAGAGAAGTGGAGGAAAGATGATTTTCTATTCAACTTTTTGGCTTACTCAAGGCTAGATTACATGACTATTTATAGGTGAATTCATCCATGTACCTAGCCTAGCATACATTATCATAATTAATACTTCACATCCTCCAAGTTCATGAATACATGCACCTAACTAGACTTAATCTAGACTTTTCCACCAATTCATGTATCTCCTAATACATTAATCTACTAGTTCATGAACTAAATTAAATATGATGTGAACATACTAAATAATGTGAACAAGTTTATTTTTTCAACATCCCCCTTAAACTTGATTCACTACACCAAGAATCATCCACAACTTCTGAAAAATATCAGTCTTCAACGGCTTGGTAAAAATGTCTGCAACTTGGTCTTGAGATTTCACAAACTCAAGTTCTACCTCTTTCTTCGATATACAATCTCTAATGAAATGAAATTTGGTATCAATATGTTTGCTCCCAGGGGCAGCTCAACATAATTGGAGGTCTAAAGCAAAATTTTATTTAGAGGCCCAAAATTAAAAAAAAAATCATATGTATTTATTTATTTTTCTAACTATTTAGATACTTATTATTACTTACTTAATACCTTTTTTTTATAACTGATTTCTTCGAATACTTTTTTCTTAATTATTAGTTTTAGGGAAAATCTTCTCAATCTAATGTTAAAAAATATCTTTTTTCTGAGTTATTATATGAATTGCTAACATAATTTTATAAGTAATACGTTGACAAACTTTAAAT
>JBCEWC010020233.1:0-11025 GCA_038996855.1 Solanum aculeatissimum
TTATGTTGAATTATCTATTGAATTATGGTTTAAGGTTTGAACCTCCATTACCCATGCACTTGATTCCTCATTCATGGAATATGCATTGAAGTATGGTTATGATGAAATTCTTGTTAAGGGTATGACCCTCTTGTTATGATATGATATGTTAAGACTTGTGATCACATAGTCTTTTGTTATTGCTCTTTGAGCAATATGGGTGCTTGCACCATTTTGATATGTTATGAAGGCTTGATATGATAAGCAATGTAGATTAGCTACTCCTATTGTATTGTATGGAAATGGTTTTTTGGAAATTCTTGTTCAATTGTTAGTCTAAGTATGGATATGGATTTGATAATAACATGATTTGCTTAATGATGCATGATTTTGAAAGGAATGTCAACCCTCTATTTTGAAAAAAGCTTGCATGTATATATTTATTCCGTGGGATGAGGCTTAGCACCTAGGGATTGCAGTCGGGGTGGACTATCTCCAAGGGTCCATACTCTTTTCTGTCAAACCATGTGCCAACATGGGATTTCTCCCTAGATGGGATGACTCGTTATGTTTCTCCTTGTTGAAGGGTGACTATGGATCTACCTGGTAAGTAGTCTGAATCCAAGCCGTAGCTCGCTCGGGTTCCCTCTGTTGTAGGTTGAGGTCATATCCCCGCTATGATATGATTCGTAGGTTGCATTTCATGCATCATGGCATGACATATTGTTATTATATACTTATCTTTTGGCTATGTGCATTCCTTTCGTATCACTTGCCCCTTGTCATCTTGCTTGGTCATATCATTATGTCATATGCATCGCATACCCACATACTTAGTGCATATTATGTGCTAACCCATACTCTTTGTCTACATGTTCTAACCATGTAGGGACCGATGATGACCTCTATCTTTCATTGGATGACGAGTGACATCTTTGAAGCTACTTACTTGTGGTGGGCCCTTTTTTTCAAGGGCAATAGCTACTTTCTATCTTCCTTATATCATTTTATTTTCCTTTCTTTATGACTTGAGGGTGAGCTCAGATTATGTCGAGGCCCCGTTCTATCTTATGTAGAGGGTATGTTGGATATGTTAAACTCTTGCACGTTGTATTATATTATGTTGAGGTGTTATGACTATTGCGATTTGATTTTGGAAATGATGGTCCGATTATGCTTATGATTATGTATTGTGCTTGTGAATGTTAGGAATGTGCCTATGTGGAAAGTCCCCTAACCCGATATGCCCTCATAGCTTGAGTCCTACTTACTCGCCTCTTAGAAATACTTGTTACGTGCTATGTGATCCATGTTAATCCCATCCCCGACAACATCCCCATAGCTTGATTCCAAAGCCCTGTTTTCCCTAGAAATATGTGTTATGTGTTTACCTTTTCCGCGCTTCCGAACCGATGATGTGAGTAATGATGCTATGATGTCTTGATCGAGGACTTTCGAGTTCTTCTTCGTCATGTCACATCTAAGCCCCACTTTCGGGTCGTGACATCCTCACTCTAGGAATATATCAAAATGTCATCTATGAAGACCACTACAAATATGTCAAGGTAGGGTTTAAAGACCCTATTCATAAGATCCATAAATATCGTCGGTGCATTAGTTAAACCAAATAACATCACAACAAATTCAAAGTACACATGCCTAGTCTAAAAAGTCATCTTTGGTATATCACACTCCCTTACCCTCATTTGATGGTACCCGAACCAAAGATCAATATTAGAAAAATGACTAGTCCCTTGTAGTTGATCAAATAAGTCATCTATTCTTGACAATGGATACTTGTTCTTTATGGTGACCTTATTGAGTTGTCAGTAGTCGATGCACTTTATAAGGGAGCCATCTTTCTTCCTTACAAACAACACTGGTGCACCCCAAGGTGACTTGCTAAGCCTTATAAAACCCTTCTCTAACAAATCCCTTAATTGATTCTTAAACTCTTTCAACTCTATCGGGGCCATATGGTAAAAGGGAACAAAAATGGGTTGTGTATCGAGGAGGAGGTCTATACCAAAGTCTATTTCCCTTTTAGGAGGAACACCGAGAATCTCATCAGGGAAGACATCAAGGAACTCATTGACTACTAGAACTGACTTAATGGAGGGACCTTAGACTTAATGTCCTTAACTCTTACAAGATGGTATGTACACACTTAGAAATCAATTTTGAGGCCTTAAGATGAGAAATGAACCTACCCTGAACCACCGAGTCATGACCTTCCCACTCAAAGAAGGGCTCATTAGGAAGTTGTAACTTAACTTTACAAGTCCTACAGTCAATGGAAGTATGATATGCATGTAACCAATCCATCCTAAGAATGATGTCAAAATCTACCATGTCAAGCTCAACAAAATCACAAGGCAAGACTTTATGCAATATAGACACGTGACAACCCCTATAGACTATTCTAGCAATAATGGACTCACTAACAGTGGTAGACACCTCAAATGGTTCACATAACGTTTCAGAACACACATGAAGCTTATTAGCAACAAAAGGAGTAATGAAACAAAGAGTGACACCCGAATCCATCAAAGTATACACATCAAAATCGTAAACCTTTAACATACCAATAATAACATCGGGCATCTCATCCACTCCTTGACTCCCTTGAAGAATATAGAACTGATTGTGACGTGGAGCAGCCCCCCAGATGGTCACCTTGTTCCCTTTGATCACCATGATCACCTCCTCCTTGAGGATGGCCATCCCTACCCTTGTTTAGACAATCCATAATTTTGTGACTTGTTTTGCAATGCCCGAAGCAAGCACCCATATCCCTATAGCATCTACCACCATGGCTCTGACCACATCTTCCATACCTAGGAACAAGTTGCCCACCATTACCACCTTGAGCCTTTGGGCTAGGCACCCTATCATTAGCAAATCTTTGATTTTGAGAGTTAAAGGGCCCTTGGCCTTGGAATTTGTGGCTTTGTTGTAAATGACCACCCTTAGCATTTTGAAACCCACTATCATACCTAGCCCTATTGGACTCCCCACTCCTTCTTTTTCTAAGCTTCTCCCCTTTAAGTTGTTCGGAATAAGTCATGAGCCGGGACAAGTCCATATCACCCACAAGCATGGTGGTGCAAAATTCTTCATTCACCAAGTCAGATACCCCCGACACAAACTTGTTCATCTTGGTCCTAGAGTTGGTGACCAAGTAAGGAGCATATTTTGAGAGCTTTTTGAACTTAACGGAATACTCTCTCACACTCATGGAGCCTTGCTTGAGATTCATGAACTCCATCATCTTTTCTTCTGTTAATTCAATAGGGAAGAAACAATTGAGGAAGGCGGCTTTGAATTTCTCCCATGGGATAGGATCATTGTTCTCCCTTTCTAGTTTCCATTGAGTGAACCAAATTTGTGTAAGGCCCTTAAGTTGATAGGCCACAAGTTCTGCCTTATCTTCTGAACTCACCCCCATGATAGCAAGCACCTTATATACCTCATCAATAAATTCTTGGCGGTCCTCTTCTGTCTTGGAGTCATAAAACTTCGGAGGGTTTATCCTCATAAAATCCCTCACTCTTAAAGCCGGGGTGGGAGCATGATGAGGTTGGTCTCCTTGGTTCAATTGGTTGGTCACGGCTTGTGCCAATATGTAAATGACATTCTGGTACTCGGTGTGTGTGACCCCTTCTTGTTCTTAGGGAGCTTGAGGAATCGGAGGTTCCAGATCACCCTCGGGTGTAGGATCTCTTTGTGGCGTTCTCCTTGGCAACATCATCTAAAAGAGAAAAGACCATCTGTTAGGAAAAAGGGAACCTTAGTTCAAATCTATAGCATGACATAGAGTATGAAGAAGTGAATCATTTCCTAAAATATCTCATAGCCTCCTATTCATAGTAGTGACATGCTTCATAACCATGAACAAGACTCTACTTGATGTGGTGTGTTGGATTTCTGAGGACCATTTACAAATGTAGTGCTCTAATACAAATCTTGTCACGACCCAAGCCTAGGGCCTAGATGTGACACGACGAATGGGGAACCCGAAGGCATCCCAAACAAGCCTCTTAATATATCATTTGTACTTCCTTGGTTGCAGAAGCATAATTAAGCAATCAAGAAAGTAACAATTAATTCTAAGGGAAGCGGGACTTTGGACTCAAGCTATGGGGATGTTTTAGGGAAGATAATTTACATGAATCACATAACAAACAAAGTCTAAGGGAAGGGTAAGTATGACTTACACTATGGGGGTGTTACCGAGACTTGGGACTTTCATCGCATCATCAACAAACATCAACACACATAAAGGAATATGGACTAAGGGAAGTATCTCACAATCACATAAGCATAGAAGGAGTGAAGCTTAATACACATTATCATATCCAACACCACCTCTAATACGAATGGAACTGGGGCAAAGACATCTCCCGATCTCACCCTCAAAGATAATAATCCAAAATATACAAATCTTAAAAAAGTATGAAATAAAGTGGATGTTGTCCCCGAAGTGGAGGGCTCACCAATAATGATCTTCAAATGGTCCGACTAGCCACGTAGAGGAGGATGAGTAGGAGCTACGGTCCCTACATGGTTAGATCATGTAGGAAAAAGTATGTGTTAGTACATGGAATGTACTAGTATGTGGGGTGAAAGTGCAACACGAAACATAAGCCACGGTTAGACAATATGCATAATCATAACCAATAGGTGTAAGCTCAATATGTCATGCATGCTCAATGCCATGATCAAAATATGCATAAAGAAACATCAAGTCAAATAACATAACATACATATACGGGAAGGGACCATAACCAACAAATTAGACCAAGTGAGCTACTACTTGGAATTTTAGTGTTCGCTCCACATCGAACATGGAGTGGTCTATCTTGCTGAGGTAAACCGAGCACTTTACCTTATGAGAACTCCACCCATTTTGATTAATGCCCCATATAAACATATAAATATTACAGTAACATCACCCTTTTCGGTTATCATAATAGCAAGACCGTATGAGAACTTCACCCTTTTCGATATCCATTTAATATGTGTCATACGGGAACACCACCCTTTTTGGTCAATCATGCAACTTAAGTTATATGGATCCATTAGCTAATTCGCAAACCTATGGTGGTAACATAGTTATGGGACAATGGTTATCTACCAAGGTCCTCTTGTTGCTAGGTCACAATCCCAAGGAATATTTAAATTATACTTATTATCATAATATGCAAAGCATCACGTTTCATAGTATCATCATAGAGTAACTCTTCAAAATCAAAGCTTCAACATATCAAAGATAGGGCTTCATAACCTTTCATAGCTTTCACATATTCTCATAATTCATAAAATACATAATAGCCCTTCACGATTCATGGATGCTTGGTAAACATCTTTATTCAATCATGGTGGGTTCGTGCATAACTTTAAAATCATGCGATTCAAAAATGTATGTCATGAGAGGAGTAAAATACATCATTTGTACATTGTTCAAAATAACCCATTAGAAACATGATAAAGTTTAACTAGGGCATCATATAACCCTCATAATAACTCCTAATTTTACATGGCTTTTTAAAGAATAATCATGTTCAAAGGTATATCATCATAAAACATTTCATATTATCATCATATAGGAACATTCATAAAACCATTATGTAATATCATAACTTGGAAAATCATAAGAGAGAAGATAATTGATTGAGCTTATGGAGGAAGGGTCTCCACAATCAAAACCCATATACCTTGCTGTGATTTTAATGGTGGAAATCTAATTTGGAGGAGAAGAATCTGAAACCCTAGCTTGCTTCCCTCTTCTTGGAGCCTTGGAGGACCTGAGCTAGTTTTAGACATAGAATTGTTTGGGGTGGAGGAGAATGAGAGGATTAGGGTTGGAAAAGGCTGATAAGGCTATTAGTTGGGCTAAAATGACATAGTTATAGGCTTTGATTTGCAAGAAATATCGAACTTGCCCCTTTAAAAATCTGGTCGGAAAGGACCCCGAGACCTTGTTTACAGGTCGTCGTCCATTTTATGAGTCGTGGAAAGGGGGTTTCATCTGGTAACACTTCAGACTCTTAGGAACTCTTCTCTGATTCACATTCCACGATACATTCTACGGCTTGTGGTTGATTCTATGGGTTGTCTGATAAGTCATGGATCAAATCCCTAATGAAGCTCAATTTCACCAAGTCTGACCTTCACTCTACGAACAACACTTATGATTCGTAGAATAACTTACAACCCGTGAAAGATCTCATATAAAGTTGGTCCTCCAGAATTCAGCTACTATAAATGCACATAAAACACTACACGACTCGTGGCTCGGTCTACGACTCGTAAAGCCCTTCGTAGAAACTGATAGTGAAAAATTTTCCAAAACTTATTTCCTTGCATTTTTCACACTTCTTATAGATGGGATCTTTCACATGACTTGTTGGCAATTCAAACACTTTGCCACGAACTCGGCTATATCCCTCCTTATTCTGAACCACCAATAATGTTGTTTTAAATCACGGTACATATTTTTCACACTCGGATAGATGGAATATCTAGCCCAATGAGTTTCGTCTAATATCAATCTCACCCAATCCCCAACCTTGGACATATAAACTCTATCATCTATCCTCAAAACACCATTAGAGTTAATAATAGTTGTCTTAGCTTCACCTCTCAACACTTTGTCATGAATCATGCACAACTTGGGGTCCACAAACTGATGAGCACATAT
This sequence comes from Solanum aculeatissimum, assembly GCA_038996855.1. Classification (NCBI taxonomy): domain Eukaryota; kingdom Viridiplantae; phylum Streptophyta; class Magnoliopsida; order Solanales; family Solanaceae; genus Solanum; species Solanum aculeatissimum. The sequence goes on from JBCEWC010020233.1 coordinate 6,683, forward strand.
TTGGTCAAACAAAGAAGATCTAGCCTCAACATAGCCCAAAATACTCTGAGGAGGGGAAATGTCCAAACGGACCCTCAATCTAGCAAGCGACTAAATCTCTAAAGCTAAGGGTCTTTCCTCAGCTCTCAAGAATTCTAAACTCCCCATACTAGTGCCTTTTAGCTCAAAGTATCTACCACCATATTCACCTTCCTGGGGTGGTATAGAATAGAGATATCACAGTCTTTAAGCAACTCCAACTACCTACACTATCTCATGTTCAGATTAGGCTTAGAAAAGATGTATTTAAGACTCCGGTGATCAGTTGAGATCTCACAATGCACCCCATAAAGATAGTGACGCCACAATTTCAACACAAATACCACCGTTGCCAACTCTAGATCATGGGTGGGGTAGTTCCTCTCATGAACCTTCAACTATCTAGAAGCATAGGCTATTACTTTCTCTCTTTACATCAATACACCACCAAGACCCACACTAGACGCATCATAATAAACCACAAAAGGCATTCCCTCCTCGAGCAATGGATGAATAGGTGCAGAAGACAATAAATACTTGAGATTTTGAAAGCTTGCCTCACACTCTTCAGACCAACGAAATGCCACATCTTTCTAAGTCAATCTGATCAACGGGGCTGCTATTGAAGAAAACACTGAACAAAATATCGATAATACCCCACCAAGCCAATGAAACTCTAAATCTCAATCACACAAGTAGATCGAACCCACTCACAAACAACTGCCACCTTGGTAAGATCAACCATAATACCCTCTCTTGACACTACATGTCCAACAAATGCAATAGACTCTAGCCAAAACACGCACTTTGATAACTTGGCGTATAACTTCTCATCTTTTAATCTTTAGAGTACAGTCCTCAAGTGCTGAACATGATCAACCTCACTCTTGGAATAAGCCAAGATATTGTCAATACACACAATCACAAATATGTCCAAATAGGGTTTGAACACTTGGTTCATCAACTCTATAAAAGTAGTCAGGGCATTAGTCAATCCGAATGACATAACCACGAACTCATAATGCCCATAATGGATCTTGAAAGTTGTCTTTGGGATATCAGCCTCCTAAACTCTTAACTGGTGATAGTCAAACCTCAAATCAATCTTAGAGAATACCAAGGAACCCTGTAATTGGTCAAAAATATCATAAATATGAGGCAGAAGATACTTATTCTTGATGGTCACTTTGTTCAACTAGTGATAATTAATACACATACGCACAGTGCCATCCTTCTTCTTCACAAATAAGATAGGAGCACCCCAAGGAAATACACTCAGACAAATGAACCCTTTCTTTAACAAATACTCCAATTGTTTCTTTAATTCCTTCAACTTAGCTAGAGCCATCTGATAAGGGAAAATAAAAATGGTCTTAGTGCCCAGCTCCACATCAACAACAAATTCAATATCACGATCCATAGGAACACCAGGAAAATCAGTCGAGAATACATCCATAAAATTCTCTGGTAACTCTAGTGGTCTCCAATGATGGGGACTCTTGAGAAACTGCCCAAACATGGGCAAAATATGCCTGACAACCCTTATCCATCAATCCACAGATATGTATATAAAAAATAATACCTTTTGGATAGGATCTAGGTGCTTTAGTCCAGACCAACTAAGGTAGCTTTGGACAAGATAAAGTCATAGTCTTCGCATGACAAACAAGAAAAGTATGATGAAGAGATAACCAATCCATACCAGTATCACATCAAAGTCTACCATCTCTAACAATATCAAGTCAACAATAGTATCTCTCCCTATAAAATTCATAACACAACCCCAATATACCCAATTCACCACTAATGATTAACCTTCCAGGGTGCAAACACAAATAGGCTTAGCAAACGAATCATACATAATATCAACATCCAAAGAAAAATAAGCTAACACATGAATAAGTATAGTATGGATCATATAAAACTAAAGCTGAACGATGGCACACCCGAACCATACATGTGATAATTGCATCGAAAATCTCCACCTCAACTCTATCTAGGATAACATAGCAAACTCTACGGCCTTCGCGATCTCCACCACTCACTGTTCCACGACCTCCTATGGTACCTCCCTTCATGCCTTGAGAGGTGTCTCTAGTTGTAGGTGCTGGGGATGGACAACTAGCTAAGACCCTGAAGCTTGTGTGGGAAAAATATAATGTGGACAAGACTGGATAAGTGCCCAACCTTATCACAAACATAGCAAGCCTTGGGGTCTTTCCCCTCAGAAGATTGTCCTAAAAATCCACTACGCTTGGGTGCATTATCTAATGGTGGAAGAGTTATCTGAACTACTCGACCCTGATGGCCCTACCTTTAAAACTCCTGAACATGGGGCGAGTGCCCACTAAACTATTCATATCAAATAGACCTCTTTCTGCCACCATGTCTATCCTGCCTAATATGCTCTATCAAATGAGCATGATCCACCACACTCTGAAATGATCCTCCAGCTAGAACTAAGAAATTTATAGCCTACTGAACATATCCTGCCTATCCCTTGGCAAAATGACGAATCCTCTCGAACTTAGTAGGAATGCTGGACAAGGCATATTTGGAAAATGTATGAAATTTGGGCTCATAGTTTGACACTAGCATAGAACTCTGCTGAAGCTTATCAAACTCATCCGACGCTATCTTAGAGGCTATATGGCATGAACCTCTCCAAGAATATTGTTGTAAACTACTTCTAGGTCATAATTGGAGATCCTACCAATTTATGAGCCACAATTGGCCTCCACCACTCCTTAGCTAGGTTGGTAAACTGGTAAGAGGTATAAACAACTCCATGTGACTCGAGAATGGCCAAATTACACAGCTGAACCTGACACTTAGATAAGAAATCATAAGCTTTATCTCTAGGGGTACCATCAAACCTCAAGGGAGCCAATCTAACAAACCGCTCAAGACTCTTCTGCTCCATAGTAGACACAGTTGGACTAGCTGAAGATGGTGGTACCATAAACAAAAGTGGTTCAATAGCCAAACTTTAAAGTTGAGAATCCAAACTTGATTGAGATATCTAGGGAAGAATCATAGTAGTCATAGGAGAATTTACAAGGGCTGAAGAAGGACCAACTGGTGTTGGGGAAACTGGTACATCAGTAGATGGGGCAGGAGGTAGTCCCTCTATCCTAGCCATTAACCTCAAAAGTAATTCCTGAACCAAAGGTATAAGGGTTGAAGCTGAGGAAGGTAGAACACGATCTGTAGTCCCCTCTGGCTCATCAGCAAGCTATGGAGAAGTTGATCTAACCTACCCTCTGGGTGGAGCTACCTCTCTAGCAAGTCCTCGACCCCAGCCCTATCACGAGCCCTACCTCAACCTCGAGTGGGAGCCACATTAGCAAGCTCAGGCTCTCCCACTGATCATTGGAATCTGGTAATCGACATCTACATAGAAGGAGTAAATTAGATACTTTCAAACCATGTGATATAAAGAAATGCACAAAGAGAAGCAAGACATGGTAGTTTTTCCTAACAAGTGCCCCTTAGCCTCCCAAAGATAGGTATGAACATCTACACACCAATTTGTGAGACTCTACTAGACAACCTACTCTTGACTCATGAGCCCAATGATCCTAGGGCTCTAATACCAAACTTGTCATGACCCAAAATAGGATCACGACTAAAGAAGAATTAAATAAAGTGGAAACCATCACAACATAACATAATTGTAACAACCCAAAAATTTTCAAAATCTACTTATGGTTGGAATTATATGATGTACTAAAATCCATGTATGAGTTTTGGTGGCCACGGGTTGAGTTTAAGTGGCCGAATGCAAATTGGGCTAGTTAGTGGCCTAGAGGGACAATTTTGACAGTCAACTTCAAATAGTCATACCTTATTATGTGGGAGGAACCATGTGAGATACCACATATCAAATTGACTCACTTTGAGTTAGCTTTACAACACAAGTAGTTTCACGCAATTCGGATATTGGATGAGGGAGATATGGCCGAAATAGTGAGACTGTCTAAAATTCGGAAGCCATTGGAGATAGGCTCAGAAAAATGGACAAGGACATTTGCACGGGCCGTTAAACTTTTAACGGTCCGTCTAATGTCTCTTGTGATGTCACAGTGAGCTTGGGGTGACATGGAACCACCCGTAAGCCAAGTGTAGGTCAACGGTTCCTCAAACGGACTGTTTGAGTCAGTAATATATTAATTTACATAATATCAGTTCACGGGCCGTCTCACCTTAGATGGTCCATTTGGTTGTTCGTGAATTTCAACATAAAGGCCTCCGAGAGTTCGTGGAAAAATTTGGCTAAGTGCATCCAAACGGTCACTTGAACGGACCGTGTGACCATTTGACGG
>JBCEWC010020234.1:0-11024 GCA_038996855.1 Solanum aculeatissimum
GAATTCAAGTGTAAAATCATGTTTAAATCACCTAATAACTACAACACTCAAGTCCCAACACTAATCTACAATAATATTTAAAGAACCCATAACTAATTGGAAAGCTTAAAATCAATTTAAAAGGGTTAGAGTTCTTAGGATCTTCAAGGATGAAAGGGGATTCCTTTAATCAAGTACCACATACCTTAATGTCACCAACAATTTTCAAAGTCAAACCTAGTCAAGGTCTGCTTCCCCAATTTCTCCAAGCTTTCTTCAATGGAGGCCAAGAGGGTTTTGGAATTTATAAGGAGAGTGTAGGAGACTTGGAATGGTAGAATAAGGGTTAGGGGATTAATTTAGGGGTTTAGGGGACCTTAGGAAGTCTAAATAAGGCCTAAGGATCAAGCAAATTACAACTTAACCTTCAATGAGGCGGAAAATGAATGAACTCAGAGCCAGACGGAGGGCCAAACGGCCCATTCAAGCTTTAACGGTCCGTCTCATCGCTCCTTCAGACTTTAAATAGTCAAAGTTTCAGCCCAAAACCTTTCCAAGCCTCTGTCCCACTTGACGGATCACCAAACGGTCCGCTTTAGGTCTCACGGACAGTGGGGTGGTCCGTGGACCTTAACTTAGTTTTTGGGGTGGGTCTTGGCCACCCCCAGCCCACTGGGCCACTTGACAGAACCCCCTACACGGTCCTTCCTAAGCTTCACGGCCCATCTCACATGCCTTGGGCCATTTCCAGGGCCTATCTCCAATGTCTTCCGAATTTTAGACGGTCCTACTCTTTTAGCCATAACTTCCTCATCTGAAGTTGTAATTGAGTGAAAATAGTTGCGTTGCAATGATAATTCAAAGATATTCAATTTGATATGTAGTATCCTATACTGTTCAACCCACATCAAAAGTTATTACAGTTTGAAGTACACTACCAAAACTGTCCCTCTAGGCCACCAATTAGTCCATTTTGCGTTCGGCCACTTCAACTCAACCCTTCGCCATAAAATTTTTAGGTTGTTACACACGTAGTTATGAGACCTAAGGATTTATGTGAGGACCCTTGGAGATAGTCGCCCTCACACAAGCTCATTCGGTGCTAAGTCATATCCCACAGAATACATAAATCATACATATATATATCTTTCAACATAGTTCATACTTTATCAAAATCATACTTTCATAGTTTGTAAAAATGTCATCATAATCTTTCATGAAAATATCTCATGTCATAAGAATAATATATCTACTTAGCTTTTCATAAAGTGTGGGTAATCTCCCCATCTTATCATCAACATCATGAAATATTAGGGTATTAATCACTCTTATCATCATAGAATCATTGCCATCATAGCATCATATTATCATAACATGATCATCATTGTCATTAAAATAATACTTTTCTCACTGAAGATCATATCCATGGAAAACCATAGCGTTATCAGAGGAGACTAGGGCCATGTGTGGGTTCATGAACAATTGAGTTAAAACCATGAAATTAAATGAAATTCATGTAGTAAACATGTAATTGAAATCAATATCTATCAATAGTAAAGGAACTCATATCAATTCAACAAGCCCTAATCATACATACTTGAAATCATATACTTTTGCTTGAAAATCATAAAAATCATGTAATTCTTCATAATACATGAATAGATAAGTATAATCATTATGTAGAAATCATAATACAACCATTTGGAATCAAGTCATAAGGAATCATCATGAAACTTTGATAAAAATGAGGTTTTGGATTGGGCTTCATGGATTCAACTAATCCATGAATGAAGCCCTACATACCTCAAGTGAGAATCCCAAAGCATTAGAGTAGAAAACCTTAAAATCCTTTGCAAAACTTGGAAGCCTAGCTTGAATCGAGCTTTTATCTAGAGAGAGAAATATTTGGGAGCCTTTGAGAGAATTATGAGAATAAACAAATTAGAATGAGTTAGGAATAGGATTTATAGGAGTTAGGTCGGTTAAGTCAGTTAGAAGAGCCAAAATGGCATAGTTTAGGATTTAAACGAATCAAAAATATCCAAAAATCCCTTCACTAAAATTCGCCAAAGCCATCCATGAGACCCCATCCACGGGTCGTGGTTCCACCTACGGCTCATACTTTGGATCGTAGAACTTGTGTCACAAAAGTTTGAACTATTGAAAATTGCACTTCCTATACCACAAACATGCAGTATGACTCATCGTTCCTTAAAAAGGTCGTAAGTCCCTTCGTGAGAACTCCCTAGACTTATAAAACAAATTAAGCTCTTTAGGGCTCCTTTCCATGAAACCTTAGACAGGTCGTGGTTCCATTTATAGTCCATCCTGTTAATCGTGGAACCACTTCAAGAAATCTATAATTTCTAACTTTACTAGACTAAGCTCCATGAGACCTTCCAACGGCCCATGATCCCTTCCACGAGTTATGGGTTGGCTCGTATGACCAAGTCAATCTTAAAATTCCTTAAATTTTTAGCTTTCAAGCCTAACAACATGTGGGGTGTTACACAAACATACCATCTAATAAAGACTTGGAAGGGGCTAAGAAAGGTTCAAAGATCACCCTCAAGTAAAATATAGCAAATGAGAATACAACTAATGAATGTAAATGTCTAAATACATCAAGCATGAAAGAAAGAGGTGTAGTCCCCGAACTAGAGGACTCACCAAATCACTAGTATTAAACGTTCAAGAGTCTAGCCACTTACCAGAGGAGGAGGAACGTGAATCCCTATATAGAGATATCATGTCGGCAAAATACGTGTTAGTACTTTGAATGTACTAAATATATGGGATGCAAATGCGACAATAAAATCAAAATACTGTAATAAGCAATATGCATAATCATAGTCAAAGAGTAAAGATTAATTTGTAATGAATGATCAATGCATCATTTAAAAATATGATTTGATGTAACATAGCCATCATCAAACATCATATACATGTATATGTGGGAAGAGAATACAATCTAAATTCAAGATCATGCTAGCTACTATATTAAATGCAACATAACCCCCTACGTTGGTACGGGGAGTCTACTTGTCAAGTTGAACTTTGCCAACTCATGCATGTATATCTTAAATTTAACTTTGCTATTGTGGATCCACTAGCCTTAGCCTACAAGGTCTCCTATGGTGGCACATAGTTAATGAGATAAAAGGTTGTTTCTAAGGTTCCCTTGTCGAACCTCACCTTAATGCCCCATTTGGTGCTAAGTCAAGTCCATGAAATACTTTAAAATACTATCCTGATCATGTCCATAAACTTGAAACCATAAACATCATCATATAAGAATAACTCATTCACTTAGGGATCCCATCAAGTGAGAATTTCCCTTTCTCATGAGGGTCCATCTTTCTTAAGAATTGTCCATTCACCATCTTTAAAACATCATAAGGGCCTCATAAAATACTTTATAAACTTTCATGAACATCAATTGGAAAGCCTTTATCATTCATATTATGTTTTAATAACGAATTCAACTTAGAACGTGGTAGATCAATACATGAGATTTTAAATAATAAATTCAAGAGTATTATGCACAAAATAGGTAAAACTTAATCATTCAACCATTCTAAAAAAACCACCATAATCATTGGAAACCCTAGATAGGGCAACATAAAATTTTCTTATAAATCATCAACTTAATAGCTGGAATGAGCTGATCAAAGTGGTGGAAAGCTGCTTTCATGAATTTAGAATTATACAGGTCACCTGGCAGCCATCTTCTATAGGATATGTGAAAATAAACACGGATGGAAGTTGTATTGATAATCCGGGATGTATGGGGGCTGGAGGAGTCTGCAGGGATCATAATGGGGAGATACTGTTTGCATTTTCCTATAACTTGGGAATAGGTACTAATAATATGGTGGAAACTCATGCGGCATATTTTGGTTTGGAATGGTGTAGACAGCTGGGTTACACCAATGTCGTGTTGGAAATGGACTCACAGCTTGCAGTAAAATGGATCACTAATCAAAGCTCGTCCCCTTGGTCAATTCAACAGGTAATTAATAAACTGCAATGTATCATTTCATCCTTCTCTCATTTTATTTACAGGAACATATTCAGAGAGGCAAACAAAGTGGCAGACATCCTTTCTAAAATTGGCCACGCCAACCACATTCAAGAAATCTATACTAACTTACAAACTCTTCCAAAAGAAGCCAAGGCTTACATGTTGATGGATAAATATGGTATGGCTTCATTCAAACGAAAAAAGCTGAAAAGAATAAAGAAACCCCCTTGAGCAGATTGTGGACAGCACCTGGATCTTCAACGTGGATATGGCATCTTATGTTATAGCTGTTTTGAAGATTTAGTTAGGTTGTTCTTTACTTTTTTGGGTTGTAAGGGGAGAGTCTCCCCTATTTATGGCTTTCATAGTCTTGGTGTACACAGAGGAGTCCTCTCTTAGGTGCTCTTAAACTAGGTTGGCTGTATCTTAGAATATGGGGATAAACTGGCTATCCTTAATAGGAAGGCCGGTTTATGTACCATCAATAGGTGGAGGTAAGGTTATTGTCCCCCTCTGTTTGTATTTCTCTTTTTATTTATAATACATCTTGGGGGTGTTGCTCAACCCCTGACCGTCCAAAGGAGGTGGGGACTTCTTGGCTTAGGTCTGTTCCCTATAAAAAAAAATATAAAAAAAAGAGAATAACATCATGTCTCATTAATATAACTCATGTATTTGAAAATACATCACAATTTCATTATTTAAAGAAAACTCAAGATACCCATAAAATTCCATAACATGAAGATGAGATAAAATAAGAAATTATTTGAACTTTGTGGATGAAAGGGATCCACAAATCAAACCCAAATATGATGTCTCCAAAGCTACACCTCCTTTTTAAAGGTTTAAGTGGTCGTGATAAAGATATATAACCTAACCCAGGTTTGTATCGATCCCACAGGGAATATGATTAGACTCAGAGTAGTTGCAAGAAAATCGAGTGAATTAACCTACTTATCTCCAAAAATGGGGGGGCGTTTTTAATTGCAAGGAAATAAACCTAAACTAGAACAAGTGTTATAAAATCAGTAGAAGAAATAACTAAGGTATTGTGTTCCCCATGAATTTCTAACACGATGTCACAAGAAAATCATAATCTTTTCTAGTGTGTATCATGCAGAACAGTAAGTTAAGTTTACGAAACCCTTTAGTCCAAGTCACAGGTAAATTTCACTACTTGATTTGATCCATCCCTAGAGTGTGACATTACTAACATTTACCTATTATTCCACTTCAACCTCCCCTAGTGTAATGACCCAAAAAATTTTGAACTTCTTAATAGTTGGTCTTGTATAGTGTTGAAATGGTCATGGTTGAATTTTGGTAGCCATAGATTGAGTTTAAGTGGCTGAATCCAAAACGGACCTTTTGGTGTCATAGAAAGGTTGTTTGGGTAGTGTACTTTGGGGAAATATACCTTTTGGTACGGGATTAAATGTGTGGGATACTATATATCAAATTGAAGCTCTTTAACTTATCTTCGCAACGCAACTGCTTTCACTCGATTTGGATTTCGTATGAGAACGTTATGGCCAAAATAGTGAGACCGTCCGTAATTGGAAGGATGTTGGAAACGAGGTTCTGGAAATGGGCTAAGGACTAGAACACGGACCATTTGGTGGTCCAAGGTCCGTGTGGGTGTCCATGGAGGGTTCCACTGAGCTCCCAGGGGTTGGGGGAAAAGGATTGGACAAAGGTAAGCCTCACGGACCACCCCACAGTCCGTGAGCCACCTCACGGCCCCTGAGAGGTCCCGTGAGGTGAGCTAGTGTGTGGCCATCTTTTGGGGGCTGGACTCCGAGCCAAGTGTGGCTCCACATACAAGTACACGATCCGTGTGAAGCCACACGGTCCGTGATACCCCTCTGTGAAGTGTTACAGAAAGTCCCCCGAGAGTTCGAGACGAAATCATGGCCAAGTGTTTATCTTCAAGAAATCACAATGTATAAAGTTAATGATAAAATCACAAAAGAAGAGTTCTCCAAGTGTTTATCTACTATTTTTGTCTATCTGGTGTGTCCTCTCTTATAAAAAACCTACAAACCTATATATAATAACTAAAAACCAAATCCAAAATGAAATAGGAAAACTGAGTTGACAGACATCACGGTCAGGGTTACGGGCCATACAAAGTTCTATGGCCCATACCTAGGCTTCGTAGTCTTCCTTTTTCAAAATTGGCTATCTCTTCTACGATACCTTTCTACGGGCCATATTCATACTTACGGCCCGTATAGGGTTTCGTCTGATAGCTTTCTAGAAACTCCTCCACTTCTGATCCTCAAGGCACGAAACTTGATCTAGGACTCGTATAAGATTCCATGACTCGTATGATAGTTCGTGAACTCAACATCCGAAAATAGGCCCTTCCCTGGATCTCAACCACAAAACAACTTTATGGCTCGTGGAAGTTTCCATTGCCCATAGAGTGTCTCATACTTCCTCTAAAAGTTGTAATTTTGCAGACTTTGCCCAAAATTATGCCAACTCCTGTAATCCTAAAAAACAAACATGAAAACACATCAAACCTACTAACATCGCTTTGAGAACACAAAATTTTCCAAGTTTTAAGCATCAAAAGTGTTGTATGTGAAAACACATCAACACCCTCAACTTAAAATTGTTGCTTGTCCTCAAGAGACGGACTCAATCTACATTAGTATAGTAATATAATACACAAATATTAATCTAATGGCATACTTTATCTCAAAGTCAAGCATAGATACCCACACTACACATCAATGGATATCAGATAATCATCAGACAAACCAATATGGATCAATACATGTGACAGCGTAACTATGACAAGCAAGGTAACCACGGATAAGCAATAATCACTGAATTAGCCTAAAATCAACAGTGCAATGTAAGTTCCCTCATAGAAAGAAGTCTCATATCCTACTCAAGATGGTATTTTGGATTCAACTCTTGGGACTAAACAAAATCACTCACATTCAAAATAGATATTCAAACATTATGCTCAATACCATATGTTTGCCCCTATACTCACAACTTTGACATTTGAAAACTTGGACTAGGATCACTATGGGACTTTCTTGGCTTGTAACGTAGGCTCAGGGGGCTTTGGTGTAATGTTTTAGGAACATAGTGACTAATGGCTATCTGTGATACTACGTTATTTCACACGTTTTCCCCACCAAAACTTTCATTTTTCAACTCTTTCTACCTTTCTCCTATTTCAGACCTTTTTGGGTGCCTTACTCACATTTCTTTGCTCATTGCCTTTTATTCTCAATATCTTTTTCTTTTTAGCTCATTTTTCAGGCATCTATTCATTTTTTTTGCACCCATGTCATATTTTCCCCTTTTTTTCATGTATCACTTCCCTATTTATTATGATTTTCCTTACACTAACCACCCTCAACTTAGTCTTTTGGCTTGATTTGCGGTGCACAATATCCAACCTATGAACTAGGGGCCCTTTTTGTAGCTACCCTCAACTTAAGTTTTTTGCCTTAGTCAAGGTGCACAATATTCAATGAATGACAAGGGAAAATTTTAGCATTTCACTTTTAACAAGGCTAGGGTACTTAGGTGTTTACTAAGAAAAGGGTACACTTAAAGCTCAAACATTTGGATCAAAGGATACACAATGCATTTGGTTATTCAGGCGAAGTAGACTAATATGAATAACGGCATAAGATCCTTTCCTGACCAACTAACCTATAGCCTAAGTCAGAGTAACAACGAAAGGTTTGAATTAAAACATAGTATAAGAATTATGCAAATAAGATCTCACACATAGAGCACTGATTACATTATCAATATAGACTCTTAATCATGTTTTTTCATCAAAATTTAACCTCATCTATTAGAACAAGCACTGTCGACTATCAATGTCACATAGTCATTATCAAAATTTGATGGGTGTCATTTTTCACACAAAACTATCATATGTCATAGACCTTAGTACTATGTGCTACTAATACTACATACACATCCTAAACATGTTGGTTCAACAAAAAATAAATGTCCTTGGGAAATAACGCATCCAAGAAAACCCCAGGGACTCATAAATTAGAATAGTTATATGTCTTGGCTACTCAGACTTCACCGAGGCCTATAACTACCCATACCCTATCAAAAATCTATTGCATTGTCCTCAATGCACAAAATATAACTATGTTAAAGCATAGTGGTCAAAAATCATACCAGGGCGCCTAAAGGCTAGTCTTCAGTTGTGTCTAACCACTCTTAACCTGCCTGGTGGTCTTCTCTACAGTAGCAATATGTTTACAGGGTCTAACACCCCTCATCCTCTCAAGTTCACGAGCCTGGTGGGCCTGCTCATCTGCAATGGAGCCCCTCCTAGAAGCCTCAAACTGTTGCATCTCTATTAACTCCACCTCCTATCTCACAACATCTAAATCACCAGTCTCATCAGTTTCAGAATAGGTCCTCTTCCTAGAGTTACGGAATGGTATGTCCTCAGTGGCAAAAAGATCAACGAATGCCTCATTAGTAGTGTCAGACATCGGGAATACCACTGGTGTTGTTATTTTTGCTCTCATCTCGGCCTGAAACTATTGAATCTCCATCTGTGTAGCAGTCAGATCAGGAATCTACATTGAACTATGCGGCCATGTGTCAGGGTAAGTCTCTCTTTAATAGTGGTCGCACAGTGCATCCGCATGTGCTCTCTGCCTCAGAAATGGTCTGGAGAATCCAAGGTCTAATCTGTTGTAGTAACTGAGCCAGTTAGGTCTTAGTCTGAACCAACATCTGTGCCATGGTCTAGATAGATGTCGCGGACACATATACCATACTAGAATGAGATATGGGTACTACCTCCGGCACATGAGTTGTAGAAGGTGAAGCGAGCCTCATCTCTATATCTGTCTCTGACTATGGGGGCCCCTCAACACCTGGGGCAACAGTAAAACTCAAAGTCTCAGACGATGGCACTGCTGCAATGAATATCTCTGGTATATGTACTAGAGGATGTGATGCTCGTGGGAGTGTCACCGGGTTCTCATCAGCATTTATTGAGCTAGCATCTAACTTTCTCTGAACCTCGATCAGAGTGTCCACCTGGTGAAGGATCTCTACCCTTAGGTTATGCATAAATTGTAGATCAAATATGGGAAAGGGATGGAGGTGGACCTTTTTAGGGTCATCTCATAAATTTTCTCTACAATCAAGCGGGCCCAATTATTGTCATAGCAAGCGAAGATGCTGGTGATGAATCCTGCGTGATTAGGTGTGAGTATATTATTAGCATACGTTAGCCAAATCTGTGATACACTATAGCCCACCAAAACTTCCTGGTGAAGCTGAGTGAAGCTTTAATGATCGTTGATGGTATGGAAATCCAATTAGAGTCCTAGCCCTACTTAGCAATGTGATCAGCGATCCAAATCAATAAAGTGCCCTTGCGGGCTGCATCCCTTATCAAGTCTTGGTCCTGAGTCTGGCTCAATCTATAATCATACTCAACAGTAGAGACTGTAGCCTCATACTGGGGACCAAATAGAAACCGATATATGATGGCCTTGGATATGTCGACCTGATATCCCCTCACAATTATTTATGTAGGTTAGGGTTGTGTAACGTATATCTTCCCTTTTTGGGGTCGAGTGTGCAATGGTGGCAGCATAAGACGGTAGAATTCTCGAACTATCACTGAGGAGTACTTCCTCGACGAAGCTGCCAACCTCTCTAAACCATAACAAGCTATAGTATCTCAGAGCCCTAGGATACTGTCAAGCCTAGTGGTGATGAGTCGGGGCTCCTCAAAAATAGTCCAGGATTATTGACCCCGCTCATCATACTAGAGGTCATCTGGATATACCCACTGCATCCCCCGCACACATTATTTGCTAGTTAGTGCATCTGGAGGTGAGAGTGGTACCGGTGGTATGGGATTGGACTCTGTAGCCTCAGAGTCATACTCTTCTCCTAAGCTAGAGTCAGCACTCTGTCTTGATCCTTGACCCACGATAGAGGAAGTCATCTGTATCGAGTTGTTCTGTTTGTTGTCTCCCTCGTCAAACTGGGGAGGTCAAGCAACTATGGCTAATGTGTGGTCCAACAGTATTTGTCTAGTAGCCGCCTGAGTTTATTGTTTCTTGAAGCCCATATCTAGACCAACGCTAAGCTCCTCTAATGATCCACTAGAGTTAGGAGCAGCCTCGGAGTCCATGGGCTCGTCATATAACCACTCCTTCATGGCCCGTATCTCAACTATCTTCCATTGGAGAGCCATAATACCTGTGATCACACAATTAACACACTTATTAACCCCACAGGTATAGGAATGAAAAATAAAAAGATATCAGAAATGGTAACAACAGAACCTAGAAGGCTCATCTACTAGTCGTAGGGAAAACTATGGGTCATAAAAAGCCTTTGTAAATTGGAAAGGTACAATAAAATTAGTTACTGGAAGAATATCTATGAGTCTAGGTACAACTCATAGAACAAACTTCGGTACATAGACTGAGTCGTAGATGTGGTTCCAGTCTTACCATTTTTCAGGCATCACCCTACGAAACCTATCTACAGGCCGTAGAATAAACCACGGCTCGTAAGAGGTTTCGTCTAATGGAAGCTTAGAAATCCCCAGGCTACTGGTTTCACTCACGACGGCAACTACTACTTTTCTATTAATCCACGGATCATAGAAGACCCTTGTAGTGTAAACTTATTCCTTTAAGTCTCCAATATAGTACTAAAGAGTTTTCTATTTTTTCGTCTGATAATGCTACTAAGTAGTTTGGGTTTATTGTGAACTAAAATTTTTGGTATATTAGATTTCCTCTTACTGCGCCAATTACGCTTCTTTCTATGGGATCTATAATTCTATCATCTGCTAAATATAGTTCTATTGGTGTATCTATTCCTTCTTGGAAATGTGTTTTTATTAATATCTCAGTTGCTCCTAAATGTATGTATTTTATTTGTTCCTTGGGTTTTATATTTTTTATTTCTTTTATTTAATAGTGGTATTCTTACTTTTCCTTCGGTATATCTACAATCTATTATATGTTCTTTTTGGCTA
>JBCEWC010020235.1:0-11024 GCA_038996855.1 Solanum aculeatissimum
ATTAGAAGTGTTCAATGAAAATAAATTATTATTGCTATAAATGGTAAATATTTTCTTAATATGGTATATCTATGTAAATTTCCCTTTAAAAAAATAAAAAAATAATGCAAAGTACAAACTCCAAAAAAATACCACTGTAAATACTTCTCAAGCATTATCACTCGATGAAGTTTCATTGAAAAGATAACAATATCATCAGTTGAAACATCATTAAACATTTTTTTCATTAAAGAAATCATGCAACCGCTCAAGAAGTCATCATTCATTCTACTCTGTGACTCATTTTTAATACCAAAATTTTCAACAGATGAAATGGCAATCCGCAGAAGCAAAAAAAATTTCATCAAACGAAATATGATGAAATAACATGAATTCACAAACTGGAGACGATATTCGCAACCTAAATTGCATAGTCTAGTGTGTTTGTGTATATATATACACAAAAAATATATTCTAATATACAATGTAATGTTTTCTCGAAAGGATTCGAATGAACCCTTGATAATCATGTAGGTCCGCCCCTACTTTATACCCTTATGTGTAACATCAAGGAAAAAGCAGAAAATGAAATCAAATGGATCACCTTTTAATTTACTCGTACCTGCGCAACAAAGGCGCAAAAAATATTTTTTCGCTGTTATATATGATTAATTGTTTTTATGTATATATAATAAATGTTGAATTTTTTTTATTTCTTCTATTTATTTCGTAAGCGAGATGAAATATGAATAAGGACATTCTATGAGATTATTATTCTATATCTTAACTTCTATATAGATACTCCACTATTGTAATATAAAAAATAATTTTAAAATTAACTAATACCTTAAATTAAATATAAAATTAAGTTAATCACAAATTTTGTTTCAAAATCATTAAGTTATTCTTATTTGACTCTTTGGGGTGGTTTAGTGATTTGGTCTTGGATTTCGACTTTCATGTTGGAGGTCTCAAATTTGAAACTCCTTGCCAACAAAAGCAATGAATGTGTCTTCTGGGTCGAGCTCGTCGCACCAGACTTGAGTGTTACCCCTCCTGCAGATCTTGTATGGAATTACCTTAGAGCTATCAATCTAAGGAAGACAAGTAATCTTTACGTGTATTTTGCACTGGCCAAATCTTATAAAAAGTTAAAATTATTATAGTGACAAGAGATCCCCGTAGCCCTATCCTTTATTTATTGAGTGATAAACATGAATTGTAGTGAGACTGCTCCATCCTTTATAAAAGATCTCAGATTCAAGTCTTGAACAAGTAAAAATGGACGGAGAGAGTAACAACGTCCCAAACAAGTCCTTATTAGTGTATTAAAAAATAAATAAGAAAGGTTGCATGTTTTATTAAGTTTTGTTTTCAATATTGACTATGTATATAAGTTAAATGAAATATTACATATAACATGGATTGTAATGTTATGATGAGACTGCTCCATCCTTTATCAAAGGTCTCAGATTCGAGTTTTGGACAAGTAAAAATTGACAGAGAAAGTAACAACGTTCCAAACAAGTCCTTATGAGGCATATATAGGTAATAACTTAAAAGGAAAAGGACAAATTAAACACTTGATAATGAAAGCATAATAACTTAAAAATAAATAAATACAAAAAAAGAAAAAAAAATGAACATCTCAACAACCAATTATTTTAGTTTGATTTCACATAAAATTTTAGAAAGTAATTTCACATAATATATTCAAATATTTTTTAAATTTATAATCTTAAATATGCTATATGAAAAATTAAAATTACTAAAAAATAAAAAGACTTTTATTGTAAACAAACTAAAAAAACAATACAATAAACAAATTAAAACTAGAGAAGTATATATTAATACCATACATTGATCCTTTAATGATCTAATACTACAAGGTTGCCTTCTTTTTTTTACATCTTTGAAACTATGTTGACTCCTTCCACATTTTTGAACGTCATCTTGTAGACAACTTCTTGAAATTTTTTCATGGCTAGTGGAGGTAAATTTATAGCTATCAAAATACCCTTTTCTCCCTTGTCACTTTTAACAGGCACACCAAAACTAATAAAAGATATAGCTTTTGCAACCCCCCCAACTATGGGTTGTCCCCATCCAAAATCAAATTCATCTAGTCCGCCAGATCTATTATCTGAGACAATAAAATTCCAAGATTTTGACAACTCTGGTCTCTCTTTAATTACAATTGAATCTATTGTTGATCTAATATATTCTTCATTTAAATGATCTTTAACTTTCTTGACCAATTCAACTGCATAGGTCAGTGAATTTGAACACAACAATCCTGCTTTTGATATTACAGCTGGAGTAATGAATGCATTACCGTAATATCCATGTGGCAATTCAAATTTTAGTGACTTTCCACGTATGTTATTAACTAACGTCAAACGAACAATTTCTTCGGGGTGCAGATCGAGAGAAATGGTACGATATTTCCATAAAAACGCTGCTAACAACTCGAATTTCGTACATCCACAATTTGGAGAAACTTGATTTTTAATTGCTTCCATCTCTCTATTTCCAAAGAAAAATGATTTTTGTATCAACTTATCTTCCATAGATTCCTATGCAATTCTTGATTCAATTTTCTCATCAAACTCATGGTGAGTGCATGTAATGCATGGTGGCGATCTAGCACTTAGAAGATCCCTTTGCCATTCAGGTAATATAGAAGGTGTTGAAGTTCCTTGAATTAATTCACTTAATGCATTTAGAAACATTTTCATGCCGTCGCCATCCATCATAGTGTGATTAAATCTTAATCCAATAGCAAATCCACCATAACTAAAACGAGTCACCTATCCAGAAAGCTTATTAGTTTAAGAATTTAACTCTTATACGTTAATCACGCGAAGTTCACCTAAAAAGTAATTACAAATGATATAAATAGTAGAATTAATAACTTGAAAAAAAAGAAGGTAGCATGCTATCAATCGATTCTCAATGGTTTCCTCTATAAAAAGATCAGATTGAGGATATTTACCTGAATTAACATGAGAGGGCAACCAATAATTCCATCAGAACCAGGAAGATTGTGAAGTAGTAAATCCAAGTATGGACATGGTGGTTTAATAGAGTCACCTAATTTTTCAAGCTCCACATGTGCATCAGCTTCAACAAACAAGACTCCTTCACTGTTACAATGTACCATAAGCTTCTTATTAGGCCCTTCAATAAGCCTACCAGCTAATGGATAGTAAAACACAAGTGCTTTAGACAATCCATCTTTGATAGCATTTGCTGGATCTTTGTCCTTCATTAAAGAATTATATTTGTAAAACATTAATATGGGAACTTGGAAACGTGTACTCCCTTGATCATCTATTTCAGAAAGATGTTTTGTGTCATGGGGTGTTACTTTTGATGGAACTATTAATTTTGGCTTGTGATGTGTTATGGAAATTGGCATAGTAGTTGTGTGCGCCATATGTTGTATATTATGTATGGTAGTAAATAAGAAGTATATATAGACTTGGTTGGCATTTGGAGTGATATACAGTGAGTGGTCAAGAAGAAAACACACATTATCATCACTCCAAATGTCTTTTATAAAACGTTTTCCATGTAAAATTAAATGAAAGAAAATGACCTTTTTACCCTTATGTGTAACATCAAGGAAAGAGTAGAAAATGAAATCAAATGGATCTTTGGGCAGAGGTGAGGTGAAATTTTGGGGGACAATTATGGTGCATGGTCCATAATCTTGATTAATTTATTCCCAAATATGCAAAGGCAGAAAAACTATTACATCTTTGAAACTATGTTGACTCCTTCCACATTTTTGAAAGGCATCTTGTAGACAATTTCTTGAAATTTTTCCATGGCTAGCGGAGGTAAATTTATAGCTATCAAAATACCCTTTTCTCCCTTGTCATTTTTAACAGGCACACCAAAACTAATTAAAGATATAGCCTTTGCAATCCCACCAACTATGGGCTTCCCCCATCCAAAATCAAATTTATCCGATCCAACAAATCTATAATCTCATACAATAAAATTCCAAGATTTTGATAGTTCTGGTCTTCCTTTAATTACAATTGAATCTATTGTTGATCTAATATATTCTTCATCTAAATGATCTTTAACTTTCTTGACCAATTCAACTGCATAGGTCAGTGAATTTGAACACAACAATCCTGCTTTTGATGTTGCCGCTGGAGTAACAAAGGCATTTTCGTAATATCCATGTGGCAATTCAAATTTTAGTGACTTTCCACGTATGTTTTTAACTAACGTCAAACGAACAATTTGTTCAGGGTGCAGATTGAGAGCAATGGTGCGACATTTCCATAAAAATGCCGCTAATAACTCGAATTTCGTATATCCACAATTTGGAGAAACTTGATTTTTAATTGCTTCCATCTCCCTACTTCCAAAGAAAAATGCTCGTTGTATCAAGTTTTCTTCCATAGATTCCCATGCAATTCTTGATTCAATTTGCTCATCAAATTCATGGTGATGAGTGCATGTAATGCATGGTGGTGATCTAGCACTTAGGAGATCTCTTTGCCATACAGGTAATATAGAAGGTGTTGAAGCTCCTTGAATTAATTCACTTAATGCATTTAGAAATATTTTCAAGCAGTAGCCATCCATCATAGTGTGATTACATCTGAATCCAATAGCAAACCCACCACAGCTAAAACGAGTCACCTATGCAAAAAGGTATACTCGTTTAAGAATTTTACTTTTATACATTAATTACGAGAAGTTCACCTAAAAAATAATTACAAATGATATAAATAGTAGGATTAACAACTTGAAAAAAAAGAAGGTAGCATATTATCAATCAATTCTCAATGATTTCCTCTATAAAAAATAGATTGAAGATATTTACAGGAAATAACAAAATTGAGCAACCAATAATTCCATCAGGACCATGAACATCGTGAAGTAGTAAATCCAAATGTAGGCATGGTGGTTTAATAGAGTCACCTAATTTGACAAGCTCCACATGTGCATCAGCTTCAACAAATTAAATAAGACTTCTTCACTGTTACAATTTACCATAAGCTTCCTATTAGGCCCTTCAATAAGCCTACCAGCTAATGGATAGTAAAACATTAGTGCTTTAGACAATCCATCTTTTATGATCTTTGCAGGATCTTTCCCTTCCATTAAAGAATTGTATTTGTAAAACATTAATAGGGGAATTTGGAAACGCGTAAATCCTTGATCATCTATTTCAGAGAGAAGTTTTGTCTCAAGAGGGGTTACTTTTGAGGGTACTATTAACTTAGGCTTGTGGTAATTTATTGAAATTGGCATAGTAGTTACGTTGTGTGTGCCATATTGTATGATGAGAGTGGTTTTTCGTGGTAAGCATTTGGAATTATATTTATAGAGTGCCAATTGCATCAACAAGAAGTGTGATACTTATCCATCAAGAAAATAAAATTGGTGAAGGAAAAATTGGACCACACATTAATATCTATTTAATAATTTGGATTAAATGTGTTATTTTTCTTTGAAAAAAAGGAGTCTGAGTATCAAATAAAATTACTATAAAAAGGTTGATAAATGATAAAATATGATTATTAAATAAAAAATAAAATAAAAAAAGGAAGGTAAAGACACGATCACACTAAATTAATCGTTACATAAATGAAATTTTTCGTTATTATGTAACGATGATTTAATGATAAAATACAATAAAAAATTATAAGAAATAATCAAACAAATATCATATTTAAACTAATTAACAACTTATTACAATACAATAGTAAAAACCATCCAAACAAGTACTTAAGGGACGCGCAAAATTAAAATATGACAAGTATAATACAAAAGATAAACAATTAATTGAAAAGGTTGATCATGATAAAAGACAAAAAAAAAAAAAAAAAAGATGCATCTTCCGTCTTAGAATTTATTTTCTAGATTAGTTGTTACCAATACTTCAAAATTTTATATTTATTAGTTATCCAAACAATGTATTTTGCTTACTACAAAATTGCTAAAATATGTAAAGTTTTTGGAAGATACAAAAACAAGTAATGCCATTTATGTTTATTAGTTATCTGAGCTATCAAGCAGGTTGGTAGGGTATTGGAATTCGAGTTGGAGCTAGATAGAATTAAGGAGTTCGATTTTTTTTTTTTTTATGTGTGTATAAATAGATCTCTAACTTTTTTCATTTCTTCTTTTGTTTTCTAAGGGAGATGAAATATAAATAAGTACATTCCATAATGTTATTACTCTATATTTTAAAATTAATTAATACCTCAAATTAAATAGAAAATTAAGTTAATCAAAAAATTTATTTCATACATTGTGGACAATTTGTAATAACTAAAGGATGCAATATTACAAGCTCGATATTTTTGATTAATTTACTCCCAAATCATTCAATTCCACATTTTTGAAAATCATGTTGTAGACAACTTGTTGAAATTTTTCCATGGCTAGTAGAGGTAAATTTATAGCTATCAAAATACCCTCTTCTCCATTGTCATTTTTAATAGGAACACCAAAACTAATAAAAGATATAGCTTTTGCAACCCCACCAACAATGGGCTTTCCCCATCCAAAATCAAATTCATCTAGTCCAATAAATCTGTTATCTGAGATAATAAAATTCAAAGATTTTGATAATTCTGGTCTCCCTTTAATTACAATTAAATCTATTGTTGATTTAATGTATTCATCATTCAAAAGATTTTTAACTTTCTTGACCAATTCAACTGCATAGGTCAGTGACTCTGAACACAACATTCCTGCTTTTGATGTTACAGCTGGAGTAATGAATGCATTTCCGTAATATCCACTTGGCAGTTCAAATTTTAGTGACTTTCCACGTACGTTAATAACTAATGTCAAACGAACAATTTCTTCAGGGTGCAGATCGAGAGCAATGGTACGGCATTTCCATAAAAATGCTACTAAAAACTCGAATTTTGTTCCTCCATAATTTGGGAAAACTTGATTTTTAATTGCTTCCATCTCCCTACTTCCAAAGAAAAATGATTTTTGTATCAACTTATCTTCCATAGATTCCCATGCAATTCTTGATTCAATTTTCTCATCAATCTCATGGTGAGTGCATGTAATGCATGGGGATGATCTAGCACTTAGAAGATCCCTTTGCCATACAGGTAATATAGATGGTGTTGAAGCTCCTTGAATTAATTCCCTTAATGCATTTAGAAACATTTTCAAGCCATCGCCATCCATCATAGTGTGATTAAATCTTAATCCAATAGCAAATCCACCACAGCTAAAACGAGTCACCTATACAAAAAAGTGTATTAGTTTAAGAATTTAACTTTTATACGTTAATCATATGAAGTTCATCTAACAAATAATTGCAGATGATATAAATAGTAGAATTAATAACTTGAAAAAAACAAGGTAGCGAGCTGTCAATCAATTTTCAATGGTTTCTTCTATAAAAAGTGTAAGCTAGAGTAGACAACTAACAAGCAATATGGTGTGGTTAGTTAGTTAGTTAGAGGTGAAAGAGTTAGTTACAAGTTTGTTACATGAAATCTATCTATCTATATATATATATAGAACTCAGCCTCATTACAAAGGTATGACTAAATCAATGTAACATTAACTTTGGTCCTCAATTTCTCTTCTCCTCCCCTTTCTCCCATAGTTTGCTTAACTGTTTTAGTAGCTTATACACTCTATTAATGGAGTTTTCAAAAAGAGATTGAGAATATTTACCTGAATTAACATGAGAGGGCAACCAATAATTCCATCAGAACTAGGAAGATTCTGAAGTAGTAAATCCAAGTATGGACATGGTGGTTTAATAGAGTCACCTAATTTTTCAAGCTCCACATGTGCATCAGCTTCAACAAACAAGACTCCTTCACTGTTACAATTTACCATAAGCTTCTTATTAGGCCCTTCAATAAGCCTACCAGCTAATGGATAGTAAACCACTAGTGCTTTAGACAATCCATCTTTGATAACTTTTACAGAATCTTTATCCTTCATTAAAGAATTATATTTGTAAAACATTAATACGGGAACTTGAAAACGTAAACTCCCTTGATCATCTATTTCAGAAAGATATTTTGTGTCATGGGGTGTTACTTTTGATGGAACTATAAATCTTGGTTTGTGATGTGTCACTGAAATTGGTATAGTAGTTGTGTGTGCCATACGTGCTATTTTGTGTGTGGTAGTAAATAAAAAGTATATGTGGACTTGGTTGGCATTTGGAGTGATATATAGTGACTAGTGAGTGGTAGTAATGTGATTCATTTTTATTAGTTATCTCATCTACCAAGCGGGTTGGTGAGGGTATTGGAATTCAAGTCCGAGTTAGATAGAATTAAAGAGTTTTAAAAAAAATCGCTCTTAAATATGACTATTTTTTTTATGTGTATATAACAGATGTTGAACTTTTTTCATTTCTTCTTTTGTTTTTTAAGCAAGATGAAATATAAATAAAAATATTTTATGAGATTATTATTCTATATTCGAACTTCTATATAGATATTCCACCATTTTAATACAAAAAAATAATTTTGAAATTAACGAATACCTCAAATTAAGTAGGAGTATTAAATTGAGTTAATCACAAATTTTATTTCAAAATTATTAAGTTATTCTTATTTGACCCTTTAAGGTGGTCTAGTGGTTTTGGCTTGGACTTCGACTCCTTGAGGTCTCAAGTTTGAAATTCCTTGCCAGCAAAAACAAAAAAATTATCTTCTGAGTCAAGCTCGTCACACTGAACTTGTGTAGTGCATGTTACTGCTCCTGCAGATCATGTATAAAATTACCTTAGAGCTATCAATCTAAGGAAGCCAAGTAATCTTTACGTGTATTTCGCACTGGCCAAAGCTTATAAAAAGCTAAAAATATTATTTGATAGTGAAATAAGTATAATAAGTTTTTTTTATGATAAGAGAAACTCACAATCGCTGCCTTTTATTTATTGAGTGCTAAATAAAATGGCAGTTTATTACTACTAGTTATACGTGAGTTGTTGTTGAGTCTTTAATAAAATTTTATATTTTAATATGTGAATTTTTCTTACTACTAAATTGTTAAAATATGTAAAAATTATTGGAAGATACAAAACAAGTAAAATGCATTCAGTAAATGTGATTTATATTTATTAGTTAATTGAGCTATCAAACGAGTCGGTAGGGATATTGAAATCCAGGTCAGAGCTAAATAAAATTAAAAGGTTTAAAAAAACATCTTCTTTTGCTGTTATATTTGACCTCTCATCTTTTTACATAGATTCGTCTATGCGTGACATCTACCTTAATAAAATATTAGAGTAACTAGGAAAAATTGAATGATATCGTAAACAAATTTTGAGCAAAGTTTTCTCTTTGTATTTATTCACAGATTAAGTAGATGATGCAATAAATTGTTTCAAGATCGACTCAATTCACTTTTTTTCTTTTATTGAATTGATCCCACTAAAATAAAATTCATTTGATTGATAAATATGATACATTGTGGACAAGTACTTTATAATAACAAAAGGATTAAATATTTCAAGCTCCATAATCTTGATTAATTTATTCCCAAATATGCAAAGGTAGAAAAAACTATTACATCTTTGAAACTATGTTGACTCCTTCCACATTTTTTAAAGTCAACTTGTAGACAATTTCTTGAAATTTTTTCATGGCTAGTGGAGGTAAATTTATAGCTATTAAAATACCATTTTCTCCCTGGTCACTTTTAACAGGCATACCTACACTAATTAAAGATACAACTTTTGCAACCCCAACAACTACGGGCTTTCCCCATCCAAAATCAAATTCATCTAGTCTAATAGATTTATTATCTGATACAATAAAATTCCAAGATTTTGACAAATTTGGCCTTTCTTTACTTACAACTAAATCTATTGTTGATTTAATGTAATCTTCGTTCAAATGATCTTTAATTATTTTGACCAATTCAACTGCATAGGCAGTGGATTTGAACACAACAATCCTGCTTTAGATATTACCGCTGGAGTAATGAATGCATTACCATAATATCCATGTGGCAATTCAAATTTTAGTGACTTTTCACGTATGTTAATAAGGCATGTCAAACGGACAATTTCTTCGGAATGTAAATCAAGAGCAATGGTACGACATTTCCATAAAAATGCTATTAGTAACTCGAATTTTGTACCTCCACCATTTGGAGAAACTTGACTTTTAATTGCTTCCATCTCCCTACTTCCAAAGAAAAATGATTGTTGTATCAACTTATGTTCCATAGATTCCCATGTAATTTTTGATTCAATTTGCTCATCAAATTCATGGTGAGTGCATGTAATGCATGGTGATGATCTAGCACTTAGAAGATCCCTTTTCCATACAGGTAATATAGAAGGTGTTGAAGCTCCTTGAATTAATTCACTTAATGCATTGAGAAATATTTGCAAGCCGTAGCCATCAATCATAGTGTGATTAAATCTTAATCCAATAGCAAATCCACCACAGCTAAAACGAGTCACCTATGCAGAAAGGTGTATTAGTTTAAGAATTTAACTTTTATACGTTAATCACGTAAAGTTCACTTAAAAAATAATTTTAAATGATATAAATAGTAGGATTAATAACTTGAAAAAAAGAAAGAGAAGAGACTGAGGATATTTACCTGAACTAACAATAGAGGGCAACCAATAATTCCATCAGAACCATGAACATTGTGAAGTAGTAAATCCAAATATGGACATGGTGGTTTAATAGATCAGAGTCACCTAGTTTTTGAAGCTCCACATGTGCCTCAGCTTCAACAAACATGATTCCTTCACTGTTATAATTTATTATAAGTTTCTTATTAGGCCCTTCATTAAGCCTACCAGCTAATGGATAGTAAAACACTAGTGCTTTAGACAATCCATCTTCGATAACTTTTGCAGGATCTTTGTCCTTCATTAAAGAATTATATTTGTAAAACATTAATATGGGAACTTGAAAACGTGTACTCCCTTGATCATCAATTTCAGAAAGATGTTTTGTTTCATGGGGTGTTATTTGTAAAAACGTTTATAAGATACAAAATAAGTAAAACGAATTTCATGAATGTGATTTATGTTTATTAGTTGTCCGAGC
>JBCEWC010020236.1:0-11024 GCA_038996855.1 Solanum aculeatissimum
TCACTCTATCCGTCGATATTCCGTCGCTATTTTGCCACGCTGTCCGTCGCTATTCAAAAAGCGACGAGCAAAAAAGCGACGAAAGTGACTACGTCGCTTTTCCGAAAAAAAATGACACAGTCCCTCGCTTTTGCCCGTCATTTTTTGGCATTTTTTTAGTAGTGAGAACTATTTCCCTTCAGCTATTCATCATCAATAGAACATCAAGCAAAACATATTATCATGGTACAATAACCACTTTCTATTCACGTATAT
This sequence comes from Solanum aculeatissimum, assembly GCA_038996855.1. NCBI lineage: Eukaryota > Viridiplantae > Streptophyta > Magnoliopsida > Solanales > Solanaceae > Solanum > Solanum aculeatissimum. Next base: position 256 of record JBCEWC010020236.1, read on the forward strand.
AGAAATAGGCAAGATGTTCATATTGTATCATTTATTCACAATTCATCAATCGTTTCATTGTCTATCAACATTTGAGTCATCATTAACACAATACGTAATAATCACAATATAACATAGTTCAACTCTTTCAATTACCCTTAATCATTATAGCTTAGGACAATTCATCATTTGAGTTCTTACTTCATAAGCAATTAGTTTTGCAATTTTCAACAACATCTCAATATACGCATTTAACTCAACATTTCATATAAGAGATTCAATAGGAAATTCTTGGTGTATTAGTGCACTTTTTCAGCTTGACAACTTTTGACCCATCTTCAAGCACCTCTACAACATGGAGGTGTTCCTTTTCAGTTCATTTTCCTGCCTTTTGTTCCCTTGCCTCGGTTGTGTTTTTTCTTATCTGATGATATTTAATTTGGACCCCCATCTTTTGCTTTAAGTCCTAAAAATACAACAAAAATTATCTTTTTTCCATGATTAACTCAGAATCACTAAAATGAAATTACAACAACCTAGACTCTATGATTTTGTTCTTAAATTAAGCCATAAATATAGATAACTTTGACTATTAGGCACATAAATACACCTAAGATCAGAAACGATCCTGAATGGGCCCTTATACTTCCGCATTAAGTTTTGATTCACGTCTTGCAATGCCTTGAACTTCCTTCAATTGAACTTAACCAAGACCAATTCTCCAACCTTGTAATCTATGGGACGTCGTTTGCGGTCAACAAATTTCTTCATCTTCTTAACTGTCTTGTCCAAGTAGGACTTGGTAATGTCAAGTTACTCCTCAAAGCTTTTAGCCATGTAGTAAGCCCCCAAACTCTTACCCTCGAATACGGCTAGTAACAAATGTGGAGTTTTTGGTTGTTGACCTGTGTCTAACTCAAATGGAATTCGCCCTATGGTTTTTCTTTGCTACAAGTTATATAAAAATTGAGCTACATCCAACAACTTTGTCCAATCTCTTTGGTTAGAGCTCACAAAGTACCTAAGATAGCACTCCAGCCAGGTGTTGACTCTTTCCGTTTGGCCATCTGTTTGTGGATAGGAATTGGTGGAGAAGTGTAACTCTGTGTCGAGGATCTCAAACAACTCCTTCCAAAAGTGTCCTATGAAGCGGGGCTCTCAATCACTTGGGCCGACCTTAGGAGGGCATCCCGCCAAAATGCAATAAAGGTCACCAACCTAGGCCATGACCCTATCCAAGTAAGTGGAACAACACATCTTCATATGTGAGCTTAGGAATCTGAAGCGTGAGGATAGTAAACTTTTTCTGCCCTTATGTTTTCTATCTGCTTCAGCTCCCTAAACTTACGCTTTACCTCATAGATGACATTATTGGGGAAGAAGACCTTCTTGAACTCATTTTGAAATAACTCCCATGTATCGTTGGTGCATACCCTATTTCCTATCTCTGACTCTTTCCACTTCTGCCATAGCATAATCATTTCCGAAAGGTATAGCACAACCATGTTGATCTTTGTCTCATTATTCTTCACTTTTTTACACTTGAGGTAGTTCTCCAAGTGCCAAAGGAAATTTTCCACTTTTTGTGCTTCACGAGCATCCTTGAACATGGATGGCTTGGGAGCCTTAATGTTGGCTTCCCTGTCTCCACTGGACGTTGCATATCTTCCATCCTCAATATCTTTCTTAAGTGCCTTAATTTTGACCCTCATGGTCTCAATCATGCTTAGCACTTCCATGAGCTGACACTCCAAGGAAGTGATTGTCTCCTTCATCTCATACTTAAAAACCTCACACTCATCCAACTCCTTTTCGGATGTTTTCATTCTCCTCAAGGGTGAAGTTCTCCAGAGTCTTGAACTTGCCATCTAACTTGTTCAAACGTTTGCCTAAGATCTCCATAGCTTTCCTAGCGGCATGCACCCTTGCAATTCACTCCATTTCTGGCGTGACGTCCATGAACTGCTCACCTCGTTTATTGTTATTCACCTTAGTGGACAAAGGTGAGTAATATGTTAGGTTCTCGCTTCTTGCAGGCTCGAACGATATCTCCTCTTTCTTCTTAGAGTTCTTCTTTTCCTTACATTGCTTCTTTCCCCCATCCGACCTAACATTGGTGGCGTTAGTGGCGTTGATGTCTCCCTCGCTTGCCATTTCCCTTAGTAACAACCTTGCTTTGATATCACTTTGTCATGGATTTAGACTTCGACTAAGACTTTCGTGCGTTACTTGACAACTTACTCACAACTCTTTCACGATTTGATCTTGTAAGCTCAAGTAAGCCTTTTCAACTAGATCACTAAGGGAACACTAGATTGAAAATAACAACAGAGCTTTTTAGAGAAGACTTGTTTATAAACTTAGAAAATTGCTAGATCTCTTCTTTATGGTTGTACAAATGAGTGTTGATATCCATTTTTACCTTTCAAAATATAAATTAATTATCGAGCTTCTTCAATTTTTAAATGTGAAATGATATCTTCGAAAAATTCAAAAAATGTTTTAAGTTATGTTAGTGTTAATCCTTTAATTGTTAATTATATATGTATAATTACATATTTTTCATGTATTTTATAATTATGTATTTTAATTGTTACTTTTAATAATTATTCAAAAATCACTCCAAAAGATTTTTAATGTATTTATTTTTATCTTTATCCTAGTATAATTATAAATTATTTTAGGATTACTTATTTCACTTTTTTTTAATTTTATGATGCTTTTTAATTAATTTATGTTAATTCGTCATGTGACCGAATTAATTAACTAATCCAATTCGACTACTTTTAAACTTTAATTGACCATGATTACAATTTCAAATGGCTAAATCTGCAATTAAATTATTCGCCCCTTTAACTCTTTTTAGGATTAATTTAAGACCCATTTCATAACGATTTTTTTTGCCCGAACTCTAAGATTCTGGCTCAAATTTCAGACCAGCCCACCCCCTTTAACTTTTAATTCCTTCAACACAATATATACATATCACATACATTATATTATATACAACTCTCCACATGCCCAATTTTTCTCCCCTTTCCCCTTTTTTATTCTCGATAGACGCGAGCTTTACGCGTCTCCTACCTTTTCCAGTAACGACAACAAACCCAGCCCTAGAACACTAGCGTACAACTTTACAAATGCGTCCCTTTCCTCCTCCCTCTATCCTTCACGTGCTTGATGTCACCCAAGCTACATCTCTTTTTTGAAGGTTAAAGCGGTCACTGTCAAGTAAATAACCTAACTGAGGTTAGGGTCTAACCCACAGGAAATATGGTAGACTTCCAATTAATTCACAGTAAAGTGGGATGATTAACCTACTTATCTCTCGAAAGGGGAGAGGTTTGTAATTGCAAGAAAAGTAAACCTAGACTAGTGCAAGTGTTGTGAAAACAGTAGAAGAGTTAACTAGGGTGATGTGTTCTCTATGATTTTCTAACTCGGTATTACCAGATAATTGTAATCATTTTCAGTGTGTAGATGCAAAATGGTAAGTTAAGTTTATCAAGCCCTTTGATCCAAACAGGTAACACCAGACGAGTTCTAACGTTGACCACTGTTAAAAAGCATGTAAAAATGAAGAGAAGTAATTAATACATTCATATACATTCCAAGAATCACACTTTCTTTCAATCCAAATAAGAGAACAAAGAAAGCACTCAAAAATGATGTACCCTTCACTATTTCGAGATAGTATTTATGGTTCTACCTTTTTCTTAGCAACTTCAATAGGGCAAGCAGTTTGATAGTAACTTTTTTCGTTCGGTTTGAGTGTTCATCGATCGGGTGGATCTAACTACAGGAGTGATTATTTCACTTTGGAAGGAAAAAATATGTCAAATAAGGTCCTCACTCAGCTCTCAGGCTGTTTGTGAATAGCTCCACCAAACATAGAAGAAAGGAGTGTAGGATTGGTAAGCTTTGCCGTCGATTACTAATAGTACTTTTTTGAAAGTCTCGTTGGAATTGATTGATCACACTCTTTAAACGCCCTATAAGAAGAAGAAAGAGGCTTAAGTCATCACTTCCAATCAGATAAAGGGTTTTTTCATTTTTCACGAAAGTCTATCCCAATAATTTGGTAGCACCGACAATCGAAGTCGAGCATACATACGACGGTCTTCATGCGTGAATAGTCGAGAGGAAAGAAAGGATGATAGATGATAATGAGAAAGGGTGCCGCATCTGGACGGGCGGAATGGATGAGCGAAAGGATCCGATTTAACTTTGTTAGTTCTTCATGGTTCCCACCACCCTAGTTATGGATTTAGTTACTCATGGTCAGTATAGATGCAAGAATCATGTATAGAATAACATAATTAAACACTTACACAAATGAATTTAGGAACAAGGAATCCAACTCTTCAATAGAAATCGCAAGTACGAATCAAGAACACAAAATATTATTTCTCTCTCTAAAAATCTCAAAATGTGTAACTCCCGCTAAATTTAACGAAAAATAACCTAAAAACTTATTTATAATATTTAAAATACAAAACCAAATCAAAATAGGAAAGTTGGGTCGGCAAGCTCTACGGGCAGCTTCTACAGGTCGTATAGTGTTCCACGACCCATAATCAGGGTTTCGTGCTCCTCTTCTACAAAATTGGAGTGACCTTCTACGGACCCATCTACCAGCCGCATAGGATTCTACGACCCGTGGAGGGTTTCATCCGATGACCTTTCAACACTTCTCCACTTTTTGATCCTTAGGGTACGACCTCAACTCTACGACTCGTGGAATATTTTATGACTTGTATGCTTGTTCGTAAAGTCTTGTTCAAAAAATTTCTCTTTACTGGAATTTCTTACGAAACCTCTTCTATGGCCTGTGAAATCTTTCACGACCCGTAAAGGGGTTTGTGGATCAGCAAAATCTATAATTTCAATATACTTGGCCCAAAAATCATGTCAACCTTATAATCCTGCAAAATAAACCTAAAAACGCATCAAAACTACTACACCACTTTGAGAACACATAAAATTAAGTTTTAAGAATCAAAAGTGTTGTATTTCGACATCAATGCTCCTTTTCTTTACCTTTTCCGGACCTCACGCGACCCCCTTATCTTCTTCCTCACCCAAAAATGAGACAGCGACCAGACGACCCTCAACAATCCCAGCTCATCCTTCCCTTATCCTCCCAAGAATTTGAATTTGATTTTTTGAATTTTTCTCCAATTTTTGCACCATTTTCTCTCCTTAATTTTACCTTAATTTTCTCCTCTATAAATAACCCTCTTATTCACCTGTTTGGAGAGTGTATGGGGAGTTGAATATTGAGGACAAGAACAATGTTCTAGCTAAAACAAACCCACAAAGGTTTAACCTCAACTTTTCATCTCTTTTCCTTTTGTTCATCGGGGCTTTCAACGCCAGTGGTGGAAGGAACTGTTCGTTATCCTGGTAGCTGCCTTAAAAGAGGTAAAATCTTCTCACCTTTTCCATTCCAAAGTCCCAATTGTTATGTGTGTGTAATTCATTATAGATATTCATGGTTATGTTTTAATCTCATTGGTGATAGTAGGAATTTTTTCTTGTCTTGTTTGAAGTCGAGTCACTGCTGATTAAGACGCGAAGGATTTTGTATATCTCAAATTTGGGATTCACTGCTTGTCTTCCTTCTCGCGTAAATCTTCATTCTTATATCCGTATTTTCGTTAATTTGCCGCTATGATTTATTCACTAGAATCATAGCTCGACGAAAATCTATGTGATTCTGTACATAATTTTCTCTTCTTAATGTTGTGTTAGTCAGCTGCACTGATTAAGTGTATACGTCTTGTCTGCTCGTCTACTAAAAGTATTTGTTTTGCTTTGAATGACTCGAATTCAACGTATAAATCATGCTTACAGTCCGATAATTGTTTTCTTAGATTTCTTAAGTGTCCAGTGGTTATATTCTGTGGAGATTCACTTTTTAGTTCAAAATCTTCCTATTTTACAAAACACTACTATTTTTCTTAATAATGTCTTTTCAAAATGGCTTATTTTTGCTATGTTTGATTCATTGTCGTATCGGTTTTACTGTCCAATGTTTGGTGTTCTTCCCTTGCCCATTCTGCTATCAAGTATATATGAATGAATCAGTTTTACCATGAGCACAAATATTTAGGCTGTATTTCATTTCGAATTCATAGATTTTATGTGTGATTTTTATATTTGTACGCTTAATCTCTTTCCATTCAACATGGTAGGAACTCGTTTGAATCTGTTTTCAGTTTCTGAAGAATCAATAAATTTATGTCCTGTTGAATTTCAAATTTTCTCATACTTGCTCTACATGAAATTTCAAAACCATGGCTTGTTGTCCAGTTCACCTTTTTCTACCTATGAATTTCTTGTTGTTTACGTTTATACTTCAGATTATAAGTTTGTGCTGAGCTCATAGCTGTTTTAAACCTTATATTTATCTAAACTTTTGGTTAATCTACTTGTCTACTCATCTCAAGTTATATCATTCTATTTTGGGCTCATATATGTAGGGTTGGAATATATATTTTTACCTGAATACTCATTGAAATTAATAAGAAAAGTCTTCTAAACATGAATGTCTATTACTCTAAAATGATCCCTTATCACTGCCTCCTTCCATGACATGTTTCTGGACTTATACTTCTCCTTAGATGCTCTCTACTCACTTTATTTTTTTTGTTCTTTTCTCTGTTAAATAGCTGATTACTTTTTTTTTTGGGTACTTAGGATACTTAAGTAGATTGAGTATTGTTTAATTCCTCTCTAAATGTTGCTTCCAGTGTGTTACTTTGAAGCTTAGTTGAGCTTATTTTGTCTTTCTCTTTCTCTCCTTGTTGGTTTATTTACATTAAATTTATTCCTCTCTTGTGTGGTCTTAAACATGCTCCTTTCTCCCTTAATTTGAATTCACTCGTTTATCTCATAAGTCACAGTTCATCTAGTTTCTTATATGCTTAAATCCTATAATTTTAGCTTTTGCGTATATCCAAATGTTATTCTCATTCTTATTGATATCTAGTAAATAAACATGTTTACTAAGTCATATCGATTCATTTAGTGTTGTTGTGAATCATGTAGAATGTAGTAGTGATTCACACTTTCCTTTCCTTCCCTTGTTCATGTTATCTGAGATCTTCTTCATTTTCTCAACAATCAAGGTTCGCTGTCCGATCTCAAGGAATTGATTGTGTGCTCCTAAATGTTTGGTTTTTAACTTCTTTTTGTCAAAGCAAAAGGATCAATATGTTTAATTAATTGGCACAAGCTCTTTTTTTTTTCTTCTCTTTTTATATTCAATGATAATTGCTCCAGCTATGTCTTCATTGGTATTTGTTTTATTGGATTTTCATTTTATAGTTTCTCTATTATACTTTGTGCGTATATTCATTATTTTGCCATGTGATATTGGTCGAGTTCAACTTGGACGCCCTCATCCTCTTGTATTCTTATTGAGCTTTGAAACTCAACCTCTTCTATGTTTGAGGACACCCATCATTTTTTGAACAATGGGAGCGGACATATAGGTTCTGGAGGCTAAAATTATAGGTTTCGAGACCTGGCTACAGATCATGGAAGTGGGAAAATCAGCTATATACACTTGTATATACAATCCTCGTATACAACATATGAAATGGCTTAGGAGCCCACAATCTGCAGCAACTTTTTTGGGCAAAAATTAGCATCCCTTTTAGGCTTAGGACAAGAAATGGACAAGAGGTCCAATTCTTTTTCTTCCTTTTAGTTTAGATATTTGATTACTTGCGATTAATTATTTTAATACTAACATTAATTGTTTATCTAATTTAACTTAATTAAATCCTCAAATATAAACCATTTATGTTAATTTGCTCTTTCTTTTTTGTCACATCCGATAAAATTATCAAAATACCTCTAGATGAGAGAACAATTGCATAATGCATCTTTTAAAACTTTTTCGGCAAAGCTGAGGCCGAAATTTTGATCAGCACGAAAAATTATATGAAAAAATGATCTTGGTTGATTTTTAGGCCAATCAGATCAAAATATAATTTTTGGTGTAAAATTGCAAAACTAGAATGGTACGTGACAAGTCCGCGTCGCGAACTTGCTCCGCCATAGTTCATTTGAGTTTTATTCATAAAACGCACGGGACAAGTGTGATTTACATAAAATGCATTTGACAAATGCGATTTCGGGTTATTCTATTCCACCTCTTAGAAAGAAAAGAACTTATATATTATGAATGCGTTTTAAGTTTTTCGTCAAAAATGAACTGAAATGGAACAAGTCCATATCGCAAATTTGCTCCATCATGATACTTGACGATCATTGTTAAAAGCAAAGGCATTCTAGTCCTTTCCCCACCCATCCAAGACTAAAATCCTGTTGTTTTGAGGTCATTTTTGACCCTTTATCTATTTCTTAAGCGTGAATTTTCAATCATTTATGCTAATTCATTTTAAGAACTAGGGCTAAGAAGAAAAGGAAAAGCTAGGGTTTCAAGAGAATCTCGTGAGTTCTTCCAAGCTATTCCAGAATCCAAATTTTCCAGGTATGTAAGGCTAACCTAAAACATGAAATTGTTCTTGCATGTGCTCCCTTGATTTAGATAGATTGAAAGGTGAAGGTATTGAGTTTACATGAGTTAGTTTCTCAAAAATTTCATGATGAAAAATCTATTCTTATATATCTTTGCATAACTGATTATTTTTATGAACTTGTTTTCTTTAAAACATGTTTTAAACCTTCTATTTTCATAAACCCTAGATATGATTTGAGTACAAATGCATGAATGAATCTAGGAATGGAGTCTAGAGCCTTGATTTAAGAATGTTGACTATGATATAAGCATGATGGTAGGTTGATAGAACTTGATGGTCCTGTGAATCTTCAAAATTTGAACTCTAAAGATTGGTCTAAATTCAAAGTCTTCGTACATGATTGTCTAATTCACTCTTGAAAGGTTGATGAGATTGATTGGTCGAATTGTTGAAAGATTGATTGATAAAGCTGATGAAATGAAAGAGTCCATTAAGAGACTCACTAATTTGTTGATTGGAATTGATTGTTTTATGAGCATTGAGTCTTGGGAGGAGTATCAACCACGAGCACCAAATTGAGTAAGAGTAAGTCACACTTGAATCTAATAACTATGTAGCCAAACGTAGGGGTGGACTGAGTCCGTTAAAGGTGGACATGTTCCTATTTTGAGGACTACATCTGTTAAATCCAGACATGTTCCTATTTTAAAGACTGAGTCCGTTAAAGTCGTACATATCCCAATTTTATTGTCCTGAAATAATAGAACTTGATTGGTTGATTGGATCCTGATTTGTGATCGTTCTGTACCCTGGCAAAGTACTGACAAATGTGGTAATGACGTCGAATCGTTGTACTATTACGGGCTCATAAGTGATGGTTTTCGGATAAAAAAAACTCCCGTATAGGTTTTACATTGATAGTACTCTAATTGGATTGGATTTGTATGATTGGTCATTGTCTAAACTATATTCTGACTTTAGACTTTTGACATCCTGATTGAGTTCCTTATCTCTTGATTTGAGTTATCTGAGTTAATAGTATTCTACCTTGATGCATATTTTATTCTGTCGTTTTACATACTCATACATTCCATGTACTGACATCCATTTGGGTCTGCATCGTTAGTGATGCAGAGACAAATATTAGAGATTACTAACAGACGCACTGTGGAGGATCTATTGCAGTCAGCTAATTTGGTTAGTTCTCCTCTGCTTCCAGAGGATACGTATTTATACTTTCATCTAGCTTGAGTTTAGTACTTTAATTCGTTTGATTGAGGTAGTCATGGTTTGTCATGGTACTATCTAGACAGTTTAGATAGTGGTTTCATAGACTAGATTTGAGATTGTTGATTTGAATATTGTTTGACTACTTTCTTTTACACTAGCCTTATTGATTTGATTTGACCATCTATAATTGAGATTGCCCAACTTTTATCATCTTTAGTCTTCCGTTGATATGTTAAACTATGATTAAATGAATGTAATGAGGTCAAATGGTTTGCTTGGGAGCTAGCAATAGTCTCTGAGTGTCGACCACGTCTAGGGTACCCTCCCAGAATGTGACATTTTTGCTATCGGTTAGTACTTTGCCTTAATTATTTAAAAAAATTTCAAGTCATTAACTTATTCAAACATATTTCCTTTACTTCAAGTTTATTTTAAGTTGATTTAACAAATTTAAAAGTTCTTTCATAATTACTTTTGCAATTATCTCTATTTAGTTAATTTTTGGTAAATTTGCCTTCTTTTAAACTATTTTAGATGTCTTAGCTAGAATTTTAGGAGTTCAAGTTTTCTTTGTCTAATTTTGCAAAGTTAGGCAGTTTATTTCTTACTTGAATGATTTTTAAATATTATTAGTTCTAAATTATTTTTTTCGAAAGTTAGTCATAATAAGTTTTTAAATAGTCAGATAACCATGTGTTAGCGGCTATTTTGTCACGATCCGGTCCCGATCATGATGGCGCCGACTAGATCCCACCTACAGGTAAGTCAATTATCTAACCCCAGGGTACTTGTCCTGGCTTTCTAGTCCAAACCATAACTAATATGACAATATATATATAACCGAAACCTACCCAGAACCTGCAAGTCAATTGTACAGAGCTAAAATAGACACAAGAGCATAACATATAAATATATCAATAACCATAATAACATGTCATGTTTATCCCTTGTTTAAGGGTGTCATGGGTTCTACTTGGCACATAGGCCGGATCCGGATAGTGGCTCGTTCGGGTCACTCATGTTGTCGGTTGAGGTTATATCCCCGCTATATATGAACATAGGATT
>JBCEWC010020237.1:0-11024 GCA_038996855.1 Solanum aculeatissimum
AGGATTCTATATACTATTGTTATTCCTATTCCTATTCTAAGTAGGATTGTATTTACCTATTCCTATTCTAACAGTACTCATAACTATGCCTGGTCTATATCTGGCTAAGAAGTTCTCTCCGATAAGAGAAGTAGAGTAAACAAATAAACAGAGCATGCAATGCTTATTGTATACCATCAATTTAATTTTCTATCCTACATAATATGAATTGCGAGAACTTCTTTATGACCTAAATCCTGACATATTTAAAGTGCATAATTTTCAGTCAGTCATACGGTTGGCTTCCTCCTATGAAGCTTCTTTTTCTAGTGCTTATTCCAGTCTTCATGTATCTATTGTTCAGGGTTGAAAGGACAGTCCGATAGGAGACTTATATCAATAGATGAAGTTAAGAAACACCAAAATGCAGAAGCAATGTGGACCGTACTTAAAGGACATGTCTACAATATAGCACCATACATGAAGTTTCACCCAGGAGGTATGGATCAAATCTTGCTTTGCTCTATCTCATTAATCAGTTATGGAAATCATTTCTTATCCCATTCTTCTGCATGGTTTTCCACTATACCTTGCTGTATCAAATGATGTGAAAGATGCATTCCGATCTTAATAATTCTTTTCTCCACAAATATACTTGGAGTTGCAGTTAAGAGTGTGAGTTTGCCAGCTTGTCAACTTAGTAACAAACAGTTATGAGTGTGAGTTCTGCATGCCCTTTTTTTGCTTCATAGTACATGATATGAAGTTGAACTATACTTCAAGAAGTGCATCATAGGAGAAACCCAAAATGGAAACCTCCATGTAGCAACTAGCAAGTACAACTACCGTTAATATCACGGTTGTACCACGACTTTCATATCCCTAAGGTATATTCCTTCATCAATGCAAAGTCCAAGTATTATCTTCATCGTCCCTTTGTTTTAATTATCTTGATTTGACTTGAAGATAATCTGATGACTACTATATCTCACGTTTTTGAAGATATGTTCTCTGGTGCATGTATATCATCATGCAAGAGTTGACTTCTTCTCATCCCTGATTTTCTGAAGAGGATATGGAAGGGATGGGATAATGGAGGGTGGCATGAGGTTTATGGATTCATATTCTAATTATTGCTCTTAGTAAGCAGTAAATTATAGAATCACCACTTTAGATGTATGTTGTGTTGAAGGCAGACCTAGGAAACCAGCATATTTACCTCATCTGAAAAAGTATACATCCTCGTCCACCTTCCTCATCCTTTTCCTTAGGAATCCCTTCTGTAAACATTGTATCTTTTCAGACCTTACTGTTCCCTGATTTCCATATGTCCTCATTTCGGAAGTCATTGTCTGTTAAAGCATTTGTTTTTTCTTTTCCTTTTCTTTGGGAATTATCAGGGGCTGGGGCAGATTGTGGACTTTGGATCTTAAATAGCATTCCTCCTGAAGTATGGAAGTTAGGCTTCTTAGTAGCTGGCATCTGCATGATTCTTTGCAGTTCAACTTCCATTGTGTATAGCAAAAAAGGCATGTTTATGGATTTGATGATATACCTAACTGGTGGTAAAGATTCCAGAATGGTTAAGAACTTGAAATTCTTTCTAAGTCAATATTTCTTTTATATTTGACATGACAATGTTTTTAGTTTCCTTTAATATTTTGACGTATTTGTTCGAGCGATAAGGTGATAACTTATAGACTGCCATGGAATTTGTAAATGACGGAATAAATTCTGATTTAAAGTAGCTGTTGCTGAAGTCTTACAACTGTGAAATCAACTGATGTGATATTTCCACTTTCAAATTATAAATGATACTTTGACAGAATCATTCATAAGAAGTTCCTTATTCCTTTCCCACGTTCCACCTCTTGTAATTGTTTTGCACTCGAAGATAATTGTCTGTTCTCCGTGCTGTTGCTTTAGTCTCATGCATCCGACTTTCTGTGTGTTTTTGCCATCCGAATTGTCATGCATTCGATAGATTACTTTAGCCATTACCAAGGGAAACTTTTATTTGGTATTTATTTATGAATGCTATTTATTTGACTAGCTTGCGTTGCGTACTTTTCTTTTCAGGCGTTGACATGCTGATGAAGGCCGTAGGAAAAGATTGCACGGCATTGTTTAGTATCCTCTCTGCTAGCTCTTCTGTTTTCGTAGTTGATAAAACTCATGTAGTGGTTTTTGATTCAACTAGAATTTAACAGGATCCTCATATTGAATCTGTTACTAGTTCTCGGATTGGCTATACACAGTGCATGAAAAGTGGATTCTCTTCTGCTATTGCTGATGGAGCTCCTCTTCCAGCAATACTGGCAATAGGCTTCACGAATACCATTTATGTGTTATCCCCTCTACTCAAACTTCCCCTACCATAGTTTGCTAAATCTATCTTGTGTCTCCTCACACTGCCCTGACCTCCTCCTTCCTGCTGAGAAAGTGAGTGAACATATGGGAAATATGAATGCCATGATTAGTAATACTGACATCAGGCTTGTGAGTACCATTTAGATGTTATTCCCCACTGCACAAATCCTGCCATATCATAGTTTGCTAAGGTTGACCTTCCTCATGCTGCCCTGACCCTTTCCTCCCTGCCAAGAGATAGAGAGAGGAATTTGCTTTGTTGCGTGGACTCTTCACTTTCGATGCCGCACCCGTGTCAGATTCTCCAAAAGTACACTACTTTGGAGAATCTGGCACGCAGCTGTTGACATTTTTGAAGAGTCCGAGCAACATAGGGAATTTGAAAGAGAGTAAGAGAAAACATGTAGGAATTATGAAAGCTATGCTAATAATGGTCCTTGTCACCAAGAGGATGGTCGATGGTCTAGTGGTTGAAGCATGGGAATAATAACCTGGAGATTCCTCTTATGAATCATAGTTACAATACTTGGTGTGAGCCCATTGATATAGGGTGAGATTTGCCATAAAATTCCGAGCCAAGATCAAAGGCAATAAGTATTAGGAGTCTGCAAAATTAGTATTCCTTGCTTAGAATTTGAATTTCCTTTGTGTGGGAGAGGCTAGGCAGGGGGCTAGCCTCTTCCTCTCCTCTTCTTTTTTGTAGTAGTATTACTTGGTTATCACGTAGTTTCTTACTCTTCATTGTGTAGTACTATTTGTTGCTGCAGTTGTTGTATCTTGCTATTTTTGCTGTCTTATTTTTTTCACAATCCTGCGTTGGATACTTTTCTTTTGAGCATAGGATCTATTAGATACAACCTCTCTACTCCACAAAGGTAAGGGGTAAGGATGTAAGATCTAGGTACAACATCCTACCCTCCCCGTACCTAATTTGTGGGATTACATTGAGTATGTTGGTGCTTAGAATTTGAATTTTCCTTTGTTTCATCAAGTTTTGCAATTCCTTAACACTTGGTTCAGACAAATACCATGCTTGGGTTAATGCTGAAGCTCTATTGGAGAAATGTCTTGTGGGCATTTTGGATGACAGAAAATGAAAACTTCTTGTTTCATTGATCCCAGAAACAACTGTGTCAAACGAACATTGTCACTAGAAGAAGATTGTCCTTGACAGAAGACAAGACATTTTGCTTCTTTTAAGGAAACGCTTCAAGCCATAGTATATTGGACTAACTATTTACATACTCAAGGATTTTGATTTCTATAAGCTGTATGTCAAAGCAATATATTTACAAGCCTATTAAGCTTCAAGAAAAGACAGTTTCTTTCTTCTGAAGGAATGCCTATAAAGCCAGAAACACTGTTTAAGGGTATGTATGCATTTGGAAGAAGATGGGATTTATATGGGATACTTCCCCTACATAAGGGATTACTGGGTTGCTGTCAATTTCTGTTTTTTTATGCACAAATAGCCACTCTTCAGCTTTGTTATTGAAAAATAGTCACACGTTGGAGTTTAAGAATCCACAAATGAAACTCTAAGATAAGCTGTTTGTTAATGACAAGATTTGTAAGTGGCCAATCAACCAACAATTGAGAGCTGACATTCTGATTCCCACTGCCTTTTAATCAAAATATTGCAAATTGTTTTATAGGGAAGTTTGGAAAGGTAACATAATTTTGGACATCTAAAAACAACAAAAATTGACCAATGAAATGAGATTGGTAATCTAATTACTACTATGTTTCAACCTTGAGATAACATGAAATCTTTGAAATGTAATACAACTTTGTGTGTCACTCACTACTAGTTAATCAATTTAGGAATGAGGAGCAAAGTACTCACAGTAATGGGGAGGACGCACTACTAGTTTCTCATTTCCTTTGTAAACAAATAGTACAGAACTCTTACACCAGAAAACACTGCATTCTTACTTTAACCATATTCAGGAACAAGTAGCATAGACCGGTCCATAACTTCGACGAAAATCAGGCATAACCTCATCACCATCTCTTGTGTTATTAGGACGTCCATAATATCACTTTGTAAATAAATACTAGTACATAACTCTTACAGCAGCATTAAGCAATCACATGGGTAAAATACAGCAATTGCCTCAAAATGAATGGTCCTATTGATAAGTGGAGTATGATATGACCATTGCAAAAACTCTATGACAAAAGCTTTTTTTTTTTTGAGTACTTCTAGAGAGCCTAAGCAACAGGGGTAACCTTAACTTCATCCACAACAGGGCCACAAAGAGAGCCATAGTCATTGATCTTTGTGTGGTAAAAAGAGCTATAGAAAGTAATTCTGGTCCTGTCTGCAATAGCTGTGAACTTGAAAGTAACAGTTTTGAAGTTGCCTTTTCCTTGTGATTTAAAGGGGACTTTGAACGTTTCTTGAGCAGCAAATGCTTCGACCATCATATCGCCATGGCAACTGTTCTTTGCATCACCAACAGTGAATGTGAAGGCGTAGACCTTCTTAGGAACTGTCCTAATGATTTGGGCAAGAGCACTTTCTCTCCCTGCAAGGAGTTCCACTGCAGCTCGGCCAAACGGGACATTGAAATGAGCTGAATCCAAGAATTTCACAGCTTTGAGTGACTCAATGATCCATCCTGGAAGTGGGGATGTCAAATCTTGCTGTTTGGGAGGGAGGAGGACTCCATGTGAAGAATTGATCAAGAGGTGAGGTCCTTCTTCAAAACCAGAATTTTTTACCAAGTTCACTGCAGGACACCAAAGAGCAATATAAATGTATTATTTCACCACATATAACAAAAAAAACCTGGAAGGCAGAATAATATCATGGAGAACCTAGAAGTGCAAAGAAACATTAACATATTTGCAAGGTATAGCTTTGTATAATATCCTCTCATTCAACTTTGGAGTCTCTGCATTTGTCAGGCATATGGATCCAACGCCCCCTACTTCTGAGTCTGGCGTTTGTTAATAAAATTCACAGGGTTCAACAAGCAATGAGGTAAAAATATAGTAACCTTAAGAGAAAATGTATCAATCAGCAACTACAACTCAGTACTAAATTAGTTGGTTAAGCTACACGAATGCTCTATGTCCACCCCGCTTTGTTGGGCCACTTCTTTCCAAGATAAGAATTGAAATATCTATGGAAAAATATCCATTTGACTAGACTTCTTCATACACCTATGATTGTCAGACCCACAAAATAGCACATCTTTAACAATGACTCTGTTCAAATAATAATTTTAAGTGGAAAACCAGGTAAAAACACAAACAACCAGAAGGAATATCTTGAGATGTACCTCTGGTAGGGCGAGAGGGGAAAAGTTCCTTGATAGCAACAGCATCCACGAGTGGACCACAAGCTGGATCCTCTTGAACTCCAGGATTATGAAAGGTAACTTTAACTACATTAGAGGTGGCATAGAAACCCCAAGCATAAGTATCACCACCATTGCTGCTATAAAGGGTCTGCAAAGGAAGATCTCCTGTTTGAGGTGGCACTGACACCCTCAAGACCTCTGCTTGGGCACAAGTTCTTGATGCCCCAAATGTGAGTGCATACAGAGAGCCTTTCTTGACAGGAATTGTTTGAGAAATTGAAGCCTCATTCCCAAGCCTCACAGCATGGACGCCGTGGGCAACTGGGAAGTACATCCCACCAGGCTGTGGCCCACCAGAAATGTACTCCACTAAGCCATTGATCTCCCATTTGGGCAAAGCATATTTGCCTTGGAGCACTGTTTTTTTCTTGAGGTCTTTTGGCTTTGGTGGCTCTTCAAAATTACCATTTGGAAGTAATCCTGAAAACAGAATACCTCCCTTATATCAGTAACTGTAACCTAACTATATATCCAAGAAAACATTCTCTATTTAAACAAAACTAAGCTCTCTTGAGCAAAGACTCAACCTTTTTGCCCACCCCATGAACACCATGTAAAATAAAGAGACCCTCATCAAGCAAACAAGACTAATTAAAGTACAAATCCTAACAAAATGTTGTATAAACTAAAAACAAGAGCTTTACAATATGACCATTCTCTCAAAACACAGTACACACATTAAACAGAGCTGAAAAGCAGTTTTTAGAACTAGCATTCTTGAACACAACCAGAGGAGTATCTGAAATGTAGGACTTCTGAAAGGAGCTTATTTCAAGATTGCATTTTTCTACTAAAATAAGTAAAGAAAATGACCATATCAAAAGCATAATGTGAAAGATTAGCATTACCTTCAAGAGGAGGAGCTGGGCGAACAGCAGAGGCCGTTAAGAGCAATGAGAAAAGAAGCAAAACTGAAACTTTGACCACCATATTTGCAGAGTGGAGAAGAAGTAATATAATAAGCTGAGGAGAAGAATGAAAAAGGAAAGAGGGTATATAAAAGGGTTTAAGAAGTAAGATTTAGGATTACTGTTCTTCACTAATCCCTGTGTCACACATTTGTCACTGTCGGTTTTGTTATAAAATTAACACCAATGGGAGAATGTATTGCGGTGGATTTATTTTTTTTTAATTGAAGGTGGGGAATTTGAGTTTTGAATACGAAGATATGATTTGATAGAGTCTTTTCACTAAATCGAGTCTTGCGTGGCACG
Source organism: Solanum aculeatissimum (assembly GCA_038996855.1). Classification (NCBI taxonomy): domain Eukaryota; kingdom Viridiplantae; phylum Streptophyta; class Magnoliopsida; order Solanales; family Solanaceae; genus Solanum; species Solanum aculeatissimum. The sequence continues at coordinate 6,935 of JBCEWC010020237.1, forward strand.
GAAGAGATTATAGTTGAACCATTTGATAGTAAGGAAAGGAGCGGCTGTGAAATGACGATTCTCTCGTTCCATTGAAGTAGAAGGGGCCTCCTTCAATGCCAAGCATTCAACTCGATGGATTAGCACTAGATAGTTCTCAATCGCAATGTAATCGACTTGGCCCAATGAGTAGGGATGTCTCAAACATAAGGTCACTAAAACAATTGCTTATTAGGGCCTCTATTCTCTCAAAAATGTATATATAGGTAGAAAATATAATAATTTTTTACCTTATTTAATATAGAAATCGTTGGAATAATTGAGAAATTACATAGAGTTTAGTTAATTATAGCATCTTTATATTCTGATGATTATTATGAAATATGAACCAACATTATTATCTTACATTTTTAAATTTCACTTTCACTATTTTTATTCTCTCATTATTGAATATTTTAAAGTCTTTTAAACAGTCAAACTTTCTATATTATGCAAAATCTATCATTGTGTGTTTATAAAAAGATGATCTTTGCTTTTTAATATCGTCTTCAAATTTCAAGCACTAAAATTAATCAATTCTATTTTCATATCATTATATCAACTTATCAAATTCTTCGCAACACTATTTCGATATCATTAATATAAACTTTTAAAACTTTCTAGTCAACTTTTATTATTTTGACTTTATATTATACTCTATTCATTCTATTTTATGTGGCACCATTTGATTTGACACAGTAATCAAGAAAAAAAGGAAGACTTTTGAAACTTGTGACATAATATCAGTGTATATACTATCACTCTAGACCTTATTTATAGGTTTGCGGTCAATATGTTATAATTATTCAATTTATATAATGTCAACTTAAAATTTTTTTTTATGAAGTTTGACTTTAGATTTCCAAGATACTCTTAAATCGAATATCTTGTGGCACCACATCTTTAGACAAAGGACATATTTAGTTATAGCCCAAGAAGACAAAGAAAACCAAAAAATTAGCACACTGCATCTTCAGTGGATCATCGTAGTAAGATTTCTTCGATGGAGTACCGAATATAGGGTAAAAAAATAAAAAGTAAAAAATATTCTTGAATTGTGTGAAATCAAATAAGATAATTTTTAATTAATAATTTAGATTTAAAATATTATTATCGTCGATAGTTTAATTAAAAAAAATATTCCCATATTTACTTGTTAGTATAGAATTATTTGTTGTATCAAAAATATTGTATTTGAATGAATTAGATATTATAAAGTAGCATCCTCTTCCATCGAAAATTAATAAGGGCGACTTGAGTGCTAAAGCAGGCATGAGATCGTCGACATGTCTACTTCAGTTATTTGCTTAAATAAGCAATTGTCGATGACGTGTCTGCTTCAGCTACTTAATTTTACTATATCATTTTTATTAATTATTTTTTTAGTTGCTTCAACTATGAATTTAAAATATTATCACAATAAATTATTTTAAAAAAAAGAAAGTTGCCAATTTACGTGTTTGTTTCAATTGTTTGATTTTGTTATTTCTTTAGCTGCATCAACTATGAATTTACAATATTATCCCTAATAAATTATTTTTTCTTTAAGACAACTGTTGATTGACGAGTCTACTCCAACTACTTTATTTTACAATATTTCTCCTAATAAATCATTTCTCCAGTTGTTTCAGCTACTAAAAATTTAAAATATTCACAAAATAGATTTGAAAATTTTATACGAATTGAAACAGAATAATTAACATAAATAATATAAAATATGTTATAAATCACCATCATTAACAATTTAAATATTTAAAATATATATAAAAAAATACACCTAAATTAAAATAAAAAATAATATATGTTGCATGGGCTGTTGTGACTAATATAATTATAGGTTGTGGTGGTGAGGGAAATGGGAGCCATTCAAGGCACTCATAGTTTTGACTGAATGTCTGAAAGACAGGTCCCTCTTGCTTTAGAAACTTTGAACATGACTTACTTTCTCCGTAATCCATGCAAATAATTACATTATTCTATTTCTTTGGAGCACAGCTATTCAACAATATACATTTGAATTAATCGAATTTCAAAACGTCCATCCAGTTTAATTCACAATGGATAATACTTGTTTCTACTCATCGTCGCCTAATTATGATATGGATATTCAGTAGTGGAGCTAACATTTTTATCAAGAGTGTTCATACTTTTAAAACTTGGATGGATGATTTTTGTATAAAGGGTGTTCAACAATTGATATATATCAAAATATCGATATTTAACTTATATATTTGAAAAAAAATTCTAACGAAGAATGTTCATTTGATCACTCTTGAATGAATATAGCTCCAGTTGATTTCCACGTTTTGGGATTGTTCAATTATGTTACGCGGAAAACGGGAGAATAAATGATGTTTGACGGCTACAAAATGGTGTCATAAAATCTTTCCCTAAACAAGAGTTGTGGTTGTGGTGGCACTTAACCAAACAAATTACTACTATTTAAAGTTAAATTAAAAAAACTATTTACTACTAATGGTAGATCAATAAATACATATCTTTTCTAAATTAATGTCAAAATTTTTACTCTAAAATATAGGTAGTGGAAATAATATTTTGGTTTTAAAAAAAAAACTAGTGGTGGAGTGGCCCCTTTAGTTAATTGTGGGTTTTGGTCATACTCATGATATTGGAGCTCAATTAATTTGACTTTAACTACACAGAATATTATTCAGAAAAAAAACGCTTCATATAAAAAAAAATTATATTCAAAAGTTGAAACTCAATATCACTAATTATAAAAAGAATAGTCTCATCCGTTGCACGACATTTGAAATGATGTATCCAAAGTCATGGGGTCCCATTTTGGTGTTTGAGAAAAAATAGTGGGGTTGTTGGCGTGATTTACTCTTGTGTCATGTGATATCTTGACATTAGCACTTTCCTTGCTGGCCTACAACTCCATAACTTCCCACATGACTACAATTTACATTGGTGGTTTCATATTATTATTGATATTTAACAATTTTAAACGCGTTATCATTAAATTACCTCTTTTATAACTAATATATTTAATGCTAATAAATTGCTAGTAGTTCAACAACATCACCCTTAAAAATTCAATGAAAAGAAGCTAGCTTTAAATTAGGGTGTGCGTATGAATAGAATTTTGGTTACCAAAGTTAAAAAAAAATAGTGTCTTAATTTTTGAAGGACCTAATTAAACAAATAGTTTGCAGGACTAATCAGAAAGTATAATCATAAAAAATCACAGTCTATAATGGTACTTGTTATAACTATTCACTTTTCGAAAGAGAAACCTATACAATAATCTTCAATGGAACCTTTCACGAATTAGAGAAGGATGACGAGGAGGAAAGAAATGTTTTTTTGGGGGGGTTCTAGGAAAAGATGCCTTGTTTATTTCAAAGAGAAACCTTTTATAATCCTAAAGAAACACAACTTTTCAAATAATTATCTCTTTAATAAATTGTTTATTTATGAATATGGATCTGGATTGACCCACTCAATCCAATATTTTCCTTTAATTTTAAACGGTGTTACAAAGATATATAACCAAAGAAGATGGAGAAGTGATAAAGTGTAAAGAGAGTCAAAAGAAAAAATGTGATTATAAGTAGAAGTTTAAAGGGGATTAATTATTTGGTTAGAAAATAAACAATCTTTTGAATTATAATGGCGGGAGCAATGATGGCATTAAATTTATTGGGAGATGTTTGCTTTATTGGATTAAAAATAAGATATACTATAAAGTATGTGTTTACTTTATATTTGATACGTTGAGATAAAGATTTCAATATCATGTGTCAGTAATTGAGTTTTGAATTTTATATTTAATTAATTTCTTAATATAAATATAAGTATTAAAATTACAATTTAAACTAAAAATATCGAATTTGATGAATATTAATATTTGCCTTGATTTTCCATTCCTTAATCAAAGCCCAAAATATACGTTATTGATGATACTTCCTTGGGTCTAATTATTGAGAACACGTGTTTGCTTACCCTAATTATTGATAATTAATCACCATGTGTTATAAAACTGAATCTCAAATTAACTAGATTAAATTTAAAGCGGAACAACAAAAACAAAAGAAGAGGAAGAAGA
>JBCEWC010020238.1:0-11024 GCA_038996855.1 Solanum aculeatissimum
GTTGACTGTCAAAACTGTCCCTCGAGGCCACTCTCTAGCCCAATTTGGATTCGGCCACTTAAACTCAACCCATGGCCCCCAAAACTCATACATGGCTTGTAGTACACCATATAATGCCAACCATAAGTAGATTTCAAAAATTTTCAGGTTGTTACAATTATCGTAGATGGAACCAAGACCTGTCAAAAGGGTCGTGAAAGGAGCCCTGACGAACTTGATAATTTTCTATGATGAGAAGGTTACACGAAGAGATTTACGGTCCTTACATTGAATCACAAATCGTACTATGTATTTTTGGTAGGGAAGGTGCAATTTTCAGTAGCTCAACCTTTGTGACACGAGTTCTATGAGTCAAATCATGAGCCGTGATTTGGAAGATGGACTGTGGACGGGGTCTCGTGAACGGTTCCATCAACTTTTAATGAAGGGTTTTTTGGACTTTTTCAATTTGTTTACCTCCTCAACTATGTCGTTTTGACCCTCCTAACTAACTTAACTGACCTAACTCCTATAAATACTATTCCAAATTCATTCTATCTCATTCACTCTCATAATTCTCTCAAAGTCTCTCAAATATTTCTCTCTCTAGATAAGGACTCCATTGAAACTAGAGTTTGAAGGTTAGGCCTAAGGATTTCCAGAATTTCATCTTCAAGTTAAGGGATTCTCACTTGAGTTATGTAGGGTTTTTTTCATGGATTAGTTTCATCCTTGAAGCCCAATTCAAAACTTTCTTTTTCTCAAAGTTCCATGATGATTTCTTATGATATTTTATGACTTGATTCTAAATGGTTGGATGATGATTCCTACATGATGATTATGTCTATCTATGCATGAATTATGAAGAATTGCATGATTTCTATTATTTCCAAAGTAAAAGTATATGGTTATTAGGGCTTGTTGAATTGATGCGGGTTACATTACTAATGATTCAAATCGATGTCAATTGCTTACTTCCTCTATGAATTTCAATAAACTGCATGGTTTAACTCAATTGTTCATTAACCCACACATGGCCCTATTTTCCTATGATAAAGCTATTACTTTCATGAATATGATTAAAGTATGACAAAGCATGTTTTAATAATAATGATGGTGATTTTATGACAATGATGAAGCTATGATGATAAGGGTGATTTAGACCCTAATGTTTATGCAATGATGATGATAAGATGGGAAGTTTACCTACACTTTATGAAAACCTATGTAGATGGACTATTCCAATTATAGGAGATATTTTCTTGAAGATTATAATTACTATTTTACAAGTTATGAACGTACGATTTTAATGAAGTATGAAGTATGTTGAAAGCTATATATATGAATGACCTATGTATTATGTGGGATATGACTTAGCACCAAGAGGGCTTGATAGATTCCAATGTCCCATAACTATGTGTCATCGTAGGAATGATGTTCATATTTTTATGCCTTAAAGGTATGCTAATGGGTCCATATAAGTTTTAATGGAAAATCACCGTGCTACGATAGAGCCTAAAGGGTGAGGTCAAATGATGGGTTCTCACTCTGTTAGGATAGAGCCTAACGGGTGAGGGTCGAGTCTACCTTGGCAAAGTTGTCACGACCCAAAATTGGATCGCAATTAAAGAGAATAAATTAAAGCAAAAACAACCACAACATATCAAACGAAATTCCAAAACTTGAAGTCATGAGCACAAGAGCATCTACAATAGTACAACTAAGTAGTAGAATTTTCTGAAATGAAAAATACAAAGTTATCTAATAATATCTAATACAATATCTGGAATAGAAAGTAATAAAGGAAATCTCAAAAGACCCACGGCAACTCAAAGTTTGAGCCTCATCGCTAAGATCTGGATAGATGGGTAATAACTTTGCTAGAATGAATCAACTACCCTGTATGGGTTCCTGTGCTCAATTTATAGGGAGAAAACAAAATAGGGGTGAGTACACCGAAATGTACCTAGTAAGTTCAATTGATTAGGTAAAAAAAATCGAACAAGTATGTAATAATGAAGAATCCAATCACCTGCATCAAAAAGGTTAGGGCACAAATACGATATACATAAGGAAAGATAATATATCCAAAATAACCAATGATATAATGCAATGAGAGATGTGACTACAATGCATTGGGTCTCATCAAGCCATATACCAAGTGTCTCTCAACCTTGACACCTGCCCGTGGTCATGGGTATCACAATATCTCAACCTTGCCACCTGCCTGTGGTAAAGGAATATCACATTATATCAACCTTACCACCTGTCTATGGTCAAGGGGTATGAAAAGTGTACATCTCACCCTTGCCTCCTGTCAGGGTCAATGGATATCACAATATCTCAAAAGTGGAGCACCTTACCCTTTCCTCCTGTCCGGATCAAGGGATGGTACAATACAATATGGAATAAATGCATATCAATGATCCAAATGACCTCCAAATCGATCAATCACTATCAAAAATATATACTACGCGTCAAGAGGTGCATTTTGATACCCATATTGGCACGAATTAAGCTTAGGGGAAAATAGTGAAAATTACGGCTAAAATTTGAAGTTTTCAAATTTGGAAATTGACTTGAAAATCAAGTTCTACGTGAAAAATGAAGTCCATAGGTGAAAATCCAACTAAACTCAAGTTCAAATCGAAGGAGATATCACCACTTAAAGTTTTGAAATCATAAACTAAAAATCCTCAATTTCAAATGTTCAAAATCATGAAATTCAAGACAAAATCAAGATAATAGTCATGAAATTTGATTAAAATGATGTTAGAGACACTTACCCAATAGTTTCCCACAAACTCCTACTTAAACAATTGCCACCAAAAGCTTGAAATATTGAAAAATGGTTGAAAATGTTCATTTTCAGAATTATAACTGATGCAGGTGAAAATACACTCTGTAAATGTGGAGGAGAAGGCCTGGTAATGCTCATCAAACGCGGGTAGGAAACCATGAACGCAGAGAAGAACGGGGGCAGAGAAATTATTACTCCACAAACGCGGAGAATTTCACGTGAACGGGAAGAAGGAAAAGAGATACACCTCCGTGAATATGGATACTCTCCCATAAACGTGGATGCTCTCCCTCAAACGTGGAGAAGAAGCATCATTGCACCAAAAACTAGGCATATCAGTAAAAACACAACAAAGTCCAAACTCGGGACAAACCCTCGAAACTCATCCAAAATAAAAATTACACAAACCAAATATGTGTCCTTACTAGCAACAACGCTCTGGGCTCAACAGAACCATCAGAAATTGATTTCAAGGCTTCCTCTCCACATTTACCAATGTAACTCAATAAAACTAGTTTAAAACTCAAAATACCAAAACTGCCCTTGATAACTCCAAAAAGTATTACGAGACCATTTCTAGCATTAATTTCACCATTGAAACTACTGAAATCATCAAAATTTTAGTTTGAGCTCCCAAAAATCCAGATGTTTATCAAAGTCAAACTTTGGCTCCGAAAATAACTAAAAACAACTTTGAGCCTAAAAACCTTATTTTAACTCTGTATTTAGTTCTATAACTTCTCTTAGACCAATTTTGACGTTCCATAGGTAATGAAATTGACGAACCTTTAATACAACACCCGAAACTCAAAATGATATGAAAACTCACGTTTTCAACATCTTAAGCTTCCAAAAATGTTAAAACTCATATTTTCACTTTTAAAATTAAAAATTTTCGTTTCAGTTATACAAATAGTTTAAATTAGGTCTAAACAAACTTATAAAAGGATAACATAGTAATTTTTAAAGATAAGGTTGAGCTAGTAAGCTATTGAGATTTTCCTATTGAGATTTTATGACTTTTCGTTGATTTATATCTTGAGGTTGAGCTAGTAAGTTATGTTTTGGTCCCCGCCAAGATCTTATGATGTAGAAGCATAATTTAGACATTATGATTGATGTAATTTACCATAAGGAAAACCATGATTTAATATAGACACATTCTGCTCACGTACTCTCTTATAATTATTCTTGTTTTACCTTGTATATGCTTATGATATGAGCACGAGTCTTGGATGGGGCGCATTCGGGTGTCACATTCGCCATGTCATGGCTTGGCCAAAAGTGGTATCAGAGCACAAGGTTTGAAAGCATCCTAGAGAGTCTAACATGCCGCATCTAGTAGAGTCTTATTTATAGGTGTGAAGTGTACCACATCTATGAATAGGAGGCTATGAGACATTTAGGAAATCATTTTTTCTTTTTTGATCTATGTCGTGCCTTCAAGACTCTCATTTAACGCTTGTCCTTTGGTATTTTCAAAGATAGATCCACGACGTGCTCCATTGCCTAGGGGAGATAATGTTAATGAGGAAAAAGTTCCTCTGGCTCCTCAAGTTACTCAAGGCCCTCAAACTGACAAAGTTACCAATGATGAGTTTAGGGCCGCTATTACAATGTTGGTTCAAGTTGTTACTTCTCCAAAAACTCCTACTCTGGCTTCAAGGATAAGATATTTTGCTAGAATGAATCCTCCGGAGTTCCATGGTTCTAAGGTGGATGAGGATCCACAAGAGTTCATTGATGAAGTCTACATGGTGGTGGAGATTATGGCAGTGTCTTAGGAGGAGAAGGCTGAATTGGCGACTTATCAACTTAAGGGAGGTTCTCGAGTTTGGTTCACCCAATGGAAATTTGAGAGAATTAAAGAAGTACCTATTGATTGGGAGATGTTTAAGGCCTCTATCCTTGATCATTTCTTCCCACTTGAACTAAGAAAGTATAAAGTTATGGAGTTCATGAATTTGAGGCTAAGTGGTATGAGTGTGAGGGAATATACCCTCAAGTTGTCCAAGTATGCTCCTTCCTTGGTGGCCGACTCTAGGGCCTACATGAACAAATTCACCTTTGGTGTGTTCGACTTGGTGAAGATGGAGTTAAGGTCTTGATGCTCATTAAGGAGATGGATATTTTGTGACTCATGACATATGCCAAACAAGTAGAGAGTGAGAAACTTCAAAATATGAGAATGAGGGAGTGTAACGACCCGACCTAGGGCCAAGTCATCAAAATATGAGGATAAGGGAGTGTAACGACCCGACCTAGGTCCTAGTCGTCACACGACGAATGAGACACCCCAAGGCACCTCACCCAAGTCATATTAAATATCTCAAGCATTCATAGGCATAAAACTAAAACATTTGGAATAATAGAAGGGGAAAGGGTCTGTGGGTGACATATGACAATGAAGCAACATTACAAAGGGAAATAAACATATTCATCCATATAAGCATGCTGACTAAATCATGGATGGACGAAACCAGTATCGGACGGTTTTCATCAATAGAAAAGACTCCATACATAAATAACATAGAATGTAAAAGTCTTAAAAGGTCAACATGGACATCAATGTCTGAAATACAATGCAAGAATGAAAATGGTAGAGACCTGAACTAAGGCATCACCAAAAAAGTACTAGTCTTGAGGTCCTAAAAACTAGCCACGAGCCAGTGGAGGACCACCTATCCCTACATGATTAAATCATATAGGCAAAATATGCGTTAGTACTTTTGGAATGTACTAAGTATGTGAGATGCAAATGCAAACATGAAATTGTAATACCATCATTCATAAGTAAAAGACTCACGTGCATGGGATGATAAATGAGACTTTAATAATAACTTAAGCATACACAAGGAATATTGTTCAATATGAATAAATGTCATGCATAAAAGGTCACATGTGATGGAACCATTTCATAGAATCATAAACTTGTGGAAGTGGACTTTAACTGACATATAAGACCATGTGAGCTACTTCATGGAATTCAACATAAACTCCTACGTTGGCACAGGAAGACCACTTGTTGGGTTGAACTCCGTCACTTTGCATGCATCTTTATATAGCATAATTGGCCTATGTGGATCCACTAGCCTAGCCTACAAGGGCTCCTATGGTGGCACAAAGTTCATGAGACAATGGGTTGCTACTAAGGTTTCCTTATCGAATCCCACCTCAATGTCACATTTGGTGCTAAGTCATCTCATGGAATCTTTAAAACTTAAGCTTAGTCAATTTATGACATTTAAAATCATAAGTAGCAATCTTAAGAGTAGCTCGAACTTAAGGAACCACCAAGTGAGTATTGTCCTTTCATCTTGGGGACCTTCATAAACATCTTTAGGGCTTTTGTCAATATGCTTATATCTTTGACAAATCATAACTTTAAAACCATTCTTTAGTGCCCTAATCTTTATCATAAATCATGCAAAACTTGAGTTGAATCTAGGTGGGCTAAGTCCTTAAGTTGAAACAATCATATATCATGAAATCATTCTTAATCATGGAAAAATATACTTATTAAAAATATGGTAAAATAGCTCACACTTCATTACTTAAACCCACATAGTTGGAGTCATAATCATTAACTTTGAATTCATGAAAACATGTAATATAATATCATATGACAACATTGGGAACATGCAACACCTTAAAACATCATGAAATCATCATTAGCATGCATGGTAACATTGAAGGAACTTAACGAAAAGGTAAAAGACATTATGTAGGAATTTGTGGGTGAAAGGAGACCCAAAAATCAAACTCACATACTTTGGTGAAGCTTAGGAAGAAGGAATTTGTTGTCTATGAAAGAACCCCTTGAAACCCTTGCCTTCTTAGCGTGTTCTTCTTCTTCTCTAGGGAGTGTTTCTTTGCCTTAAGGAATTTGAGAATGGGAGAAAGTATGAGGGTCCTAGGGCTTTAAGGTCTTATTTAGGCCTAAAAGATCACCAAAAATGATATAGCTTAGGATTAGAATTGGCGAAAAAGAAAAAATTTCCCTTCAATTAAACTATCGGATCCCATTCACGAGACCCAACTACGGACCATGGTTTGAACCACGGACTGTGGTCTTGGTCGTCCTATTCTCCTTTTCTAATCCTCAAAAACTGGTAATCTTATCCAAACCACGAAACCCCTATTTATGGGTTTTTCTTTGACTTACGATCCTTGATTAGACTCGTAGGGTCCTCCAACACTTAGCCAAATTTTCACTTTGGGTCCCTTTCTGCGAGAGTTATGTTCACAAATACCCCTAAATGGGAATGTTCTTGATAAAATATCCTCAATAAGGGTGCTTTTTAAAAAATACCCTCCATTCCCTTAAGAATAATTTTTAGACAAAATTGTCCCTCAGCTATAAGGACCCATTATTTTACCTTCGCAGAGCTGCCATATGGACAAGGATTTCATTATTTTCACCTTCGCAGACCTGCCCTATGGGCAAGGATTTACATTACTTTTTTTTCTTTCATTTTTTGTTAGTATTTTGTTTCTTTCTTTTATTTCTTTCTTTTTCTCTTAAGTTTTTTTCTTCTATTTTTTTCTTTTTTTTCTTATGTTTATTTTTACTTTATTTTTTTTTAATTATGGAACTATAAATAATATTTATGTTATATATTCTATATTTATTTTAAATGAAATAATTTCTAATTTCAAGTCAAGATTCAAAATAAGTTTTTTTCATATTTATTATTTTAAATATATGAGGTCTGAAATTTCAAAAGATACTTTATAACTCTTATTTTAGAGGCAATATTTGACATAAAAACTTTTGAAAAATAAGTTAAGTTCCATGGGCAAGAGTTAACACAATTTTCTGTGTTTTAATTTTTGAGATGCTCTATAACTCTTGTCTTAGAGGTAAGACTTAGATCAAGAATATTATAAATTTTGTCTTATGGGCAAGACTTGACACTATTAGATGGTCTATAACTCTTGCCTCTTGGCCCAAGAACTTCCAAACAATAAGTTAAAACCCAAGGGCAAGGTTTGACACTATTGTATTAAGTTTTGATTTATTAGATGCTCTATAACTTTTACCTTAGAGGCAAAACTTAGACCAAGAACTTAGCAACTTAAGCCCATGAGCAAGACTTGACAACTACATTGTGTTTTGATTTATCATATATTTAACTTTTACATTATGTTTTGATTTATCATATATATAACTTTTGTCTCTTAGTCCATGAACTTCAAAACAACAAGTTAAGCCCCATGGGCAAGACTTGACATGTGACATTTTGTTTTGATTTATGGGGTACTCCATAACTATTGCCCTAGAGATTAGAATTGTTAGTCCAAGGACTTCAAAACAACAAGTCAAGCCTCATGGACAAGATTTGACATTACCACATTACGTATTGATTTATGAGATGCTCTATAATTTTTGCCTTAAAGGAAAGACAAAGACCAAAAATTTCACAAGTTACTCTCCATGGACAAGATTTTAAAAAATAAAAATAGACAAAAAGAAAAAAAAGAGAAAAAAATTTTAAAAAAGAAAGAGAAAAAACTACAAGTTAAGAAAAAAGGAAAAAAAATTAAAAATTAAAAACAAAGAAAGTGAAAAAAATAGAAGTTCAAAAAAATAAAAAGACAAAGAAACAAATGAGAAAAATAATAAATAAAAGAAAAACAAAGAAAGAGAAAACTAGAAAAATTGAGAGGGAATTGAGCATAGAGAGTTTTCTAAAAGATATTTAAGGTGTAGAAGGGTAAAAATGTCTTTGATTCAACTTAAAGTGAAAAAGTGGGCATTTTTATAAGACCACTCTTATGGAGGGCAAAATATCAATATCACTAAATTTGATAGGCATTTTATGTAATTTTCTCTTTCTACGAAGGCAACTTATGGGCGGTGGGATGGTCTACGGACCATCCTATTCATTAGAGACCCCCTTACAAAAACTCAAAATTTCCTTCATGTCTGGTACCCTAACTTACTTCCTACAGGTCGTGCAATGGCCTATGGGCAGTTGATGGCTTCGTTGGTTTCCCCACACTTGGAAATATTTTTCCTTTCGTGAAGTTCATATTCATGGGCCAGGCCTACGACATGTGGTTCCATCTATGGGTCGTGGACTCGACCTCGTAAATTGACCTTGGTCACTTTTTCAGTCCATCTTTTCTATACTTTTAGTCTTCTAAACAGAGGATCGTTACAATATCTACCCCTTGGAAACTTTCATCCCCGACTATACTTAAAGGCAGGCTCTAAGAGTTAATCATTAGGTAACAACCCAATATGCATGCAAAAATGCAATTTAAATATCATTTCATAAAATTTTTAAAATTTATATTTAACACATGTCTTAAAACAATCCATAAACATAAAAATAAGTGTATGCATCATTCAAAAACTAGAATTTAAGATTTTAAGCAAGAATGACTTAATACCTTAGGCTTGAGTAGAGTGTAATAGATATGGGTAACGCTTCATCATGTCCTCTTTTGCTTCCCATTCTCCAAAGCACCTTGACAGATGAAACTTCCTTGTTCTTTAGCCTTTTCACTTGTCGCTCTAGAATCTCAATTGGTACCTCTTCGTAACTCAAATCCTTTTCAATGTTCACATCTTGCAACGGAACTATGGAGCTTGGAACACCTATGAACTTGCTCAACATCGACATGTGAAAAACCAGATAGATTAAATGTATCTCATTAGGTAGGTCCAACTCATATGCCACCTTTCCCACTCTTCTCACCACTTTGTAAGACCCTACATACCTAGGGCTTAACTTTCCCTTTTTGCCAAACTGGGTTACTTCCTTCATAGGAGACACTTTCAAATATACCCAATCACTAATTTGGAACTCAAGATCCCTCCTCATTACATCGGAGTAGTACTTTTACCGACTTTGAGCCACTTGCAACTTTTCCCTTATAACATTAATTGTCTTCATAGAATTCATGACTAATTCCGATCCTATCAGGGCCATCTCACCGACTTCAAATCACCAATAGGTGATCTACATCGTGTACCATATAATGCCTCAAATGGTTTCAACTCAATGCTTGCATGGAAACTATTATTGTAGGTGAACTCAATAAGAGGAAAATGTTCATCCCAACTTCCCTTGAAATCCACCACACAAGATCTCAACATGTCTTCCAATGTTAAAATGGTCCTCTCGGCTTGTCCATCGATTTGGGGATGAAAAATGATACTCAACTTTATCTTAGTACCAAGTCCTCTCTAGAAAGACTTCCAAAAATAAGATGTGCATTGGACACCATGATCTGATATGATGGATAATGGAACTCCATGCAACCTCACCAACTCTTAGATGTACAAGTGAGCATAGTCCTCGACACTGAACGTCATTATAACCAGTATGAAGTGAGCCAACTTTGTCATACAATCCATTGTCACCCATATGGAGTCAAAGTACTTCTTAGTATTTGGCAATCCCACTACAAAGTCCATGTTGACTTCTTCCCATTTCCAAGTAGGAATGTCAATGTCTTGTGCTACACCACCCGACCTTTGGTGCTCAACCTTGACTTGTTGACAATTGGCACATTCGGATACAAATTAGGCAATGTATCGCTTCATTCCATTCCATTCCACCAATAGATCTCCCTCAAGTATCTATGCATCTTTGTAGTTCTAGGGTAAATAAAGTACGAAGAGTTGTGAGCTTTTTGAAATATCAACTTCTTAAACTCACTATCATTTGTCACACACAAACTCCCTTTATATTGGAGTATACCATCTCACCTTTGTGAGAGAACTTCTATCATTCCTTCCTTCACTAAGGCATTCAATTCCACTAGGGTGGGGTCAAAATCTTGCTTAGACATAATGTCATGAACCAAATATGGCCTAGATGTAACATGGCTAAAGAGGACCCGAAGACCCTCAATCAAGACATCATAGCATCATCGCACTCATCATCAGTTCAGAAAAGTGGAAGCTAAGAACATAACATATAAGCTCTAAGGGATTCGGGACTTGAGACTCAAGCTATGGGGACAATATCGGGGATGGGACAATCATGTATTCACATATCATATAGCATAATTTCTAAGGACACGGGAAGATAGGATTTTCACTATGGGGGGCACACCGGGATCATAGGACTTGCCACATAAGCACATAGTCATTCACAATACCCCATCATGTAAGTCTATATCATAACAAGAGAGCATGATCATGAGACAACCTAAATAACATCATATTAGATAATAAAGGTTCAACATACAAGCCAAACGTACAAGAGTATAGATTTGTCCAACAATG
>JBCEWC010020239.1:0-11023 GCA_038996855.1 Solanum aculeatissimum
TGATACCTACTCAATACATGTGGCTCGTACTGACTCCTACTTGTAAATTTTCTTTGTTTTGCTTTTGTGGAGTGCAGCGAGTATTCCATTGACTTCAGCTCACCCTCAGCTCTAGCCAGTCGTCGGTATATCAAATTTCAGGGTGAGCTAACCTTCTAGCTTGTGTTGGATTCTATCAGTATGACATGATGTCCTTAGTTTTCGGACATAAACTATTTTATTTATTTGTTTTGGTGTTGTTACTCTTAGACCTAGTAATTGAGATTAGATGTCCTTGATGTGATGACTTTCAGGTTTTGGAGAATATTATATAATGGACTTAGTGGATTTTATTATTGTTAATGTTATAAGTTTGAACTTCCGCATTAGTATTTATTTCATAAGTTGAGCTTCTAATATAGGTTGGAATTTTTATCGTTGGTTCGCCCACTTAGGAGGGTAAGTGTGGGTGCCACTCATGATCCATTTTGGGTCGTGACAAACTTGGTATCAAAGCTTTAGATTCATTGATCTCATCACAAAAGGACAGGTCTAGGAGAGTCTTACGGAACGGTATGGGGACGCCCTCACTTTTCTTCAAGAGACTATAGGACCTTAGGAAAATTCTCTTCTTTATTTCTTTCGTGCTATTACTTGAATTCAATTGGTATCATATCTAGGTGATACCAATTGGCATCTGATGTGATTTTAAAAAAAATAAAATAACAAAAGAATTCTTTAAAAATAATATTTTTATTAGTAATACAATATGTTTAAAGAGAATATATATATATATATATATATATATTCATTTAAAAAAGGACATTTCTGACTCATTTGGAAATAATATGGGCATTTTGGTCCAAAGTATCATTGACAAGGTCATTTTTGGACAAAATATAAATCAAGGGCATTTTTACCCTGTTTTGTTAGTATCGGGGCATTTTTGACCCATTTCTAATAGTCCAAGGGCATAAATGACCCAAAGTATAAACGGAGGGCATTTTTGCTCCTTTTTGATAGTACAAGGACATTTTTGACCCTTTTCCCAAGAAAATATATGTGTATACATTCATTTAAAGAAAGATATTTCTGACCCATTTGGTAACAATAAGGGCATTTTGGACCAAAGTATCATTGACAAGGACATTTTTGGACCAAAGTATAAATCACGGACATTTTTTACCCTTTTCCGTTAGTATCAGGACATTTTTGACCCATTTATAATAGTACAAGTGCATAAATGACCCAAGTATAAACGGAGGACATTTTTGCTCCTTTTTTATAGTACAAGGACATTTTTTACCCTTTTCCCTTTAATAAATTACAAAGTGAATAGTAAAGATATTTTAAAAAAACGTATGCAACTGTTAACCCAATCAAAATGGCATTGAATTGTTTGTGAATCATATATCTAAGTTAATGTTATTTATTGCGGATTAATTTCTTAACATAAGTATTTTATCTAATTCAATTTTTTAGAATTGATTTGATCTTTCACTAACAAATAAATTCATTCATGTCACCCTTTAACATGTCAATTTAATATTTCATCCTTTCACCTTCCAATAATAATTAAAAATTCATGTAAATCTCCTTTCTTTACTCCTTTTAATTTGATTTTTTTTATTTTTCTCTGAGAATTCGCTTTCTCGGCTCTTTTTCAGTCATAATAATGATGAAAAAAGAATTCTACGAGTCTCCACACATATTATATGAGTAGTATTTATTATTATTATTATTAGTTATTAGTATAATTAAAAGTAGAAAGCTCTGAACTACAAAATTGGATGTAATGATCCTCTGGGTCATTTCCTTGGTTTTGAAGTCATTTTGTTGATTGAGCATATGTATAGCGACCTCGGTCCATTATTAACTTGTTGAGACTGTTGACATGGTGGTTGGATGGGTTAATTGGGAGTTATGTGAATATTTGAGTTAACCAAGAAGTTATACTTGTAAAATGAAGTTCTTGGGTAAAGTCCTAGTAAATAACCTCAGAGTTGAATTTTGACGATTCCATTAACTTTGGAACAGTCAAATTAGGCGAGGAGCATATCCAGGGTAATTATACCATGGATTGAAAATTTGGCCGCCGAAATTGGTTAATAGTTGATCCAGTCAACTCCCTCGAGAACTGTACCCTGGATGAGAATTTTGATAGTGTGGTTGGCTTTGAAACGTCAAAATTCATATGGTTTCATGGTTCTTTTATGAAAATCAGAGTCCGAACGAGTCCAAAATGACGAAAAAGAGATTAAAGGATTAATGGAAAGGAACCTATGGTGTCGCCTCGTGAGACAGCCGAATGGAGCCACATGGCATGAGGTGGCAACACCTCAAAGGTCCACAACTCAGATTTTTGCAAGGAACGTCGTGGTGAAGTTGGATTCAGGATTTAATACGTATTTTGAGGTACAATTTTTGTTTTAGTTGTTGTTGCACTTGTATATTGTGAAATACTTTACATGTTGATATCATGACCGATTCTTGATGGAATTTAGCGATACTTGAGTCTAAACTGATCTACGTTTCGAGGGGGACGTTGTGATATGCTGGGTGTTAGTAGATTTTGACCGAGTTTCGAGAATTTTGACCGAGAACATTTTGAAAAGAATATTTTTTTGATAAAATTTTTAATTTTGATTTTAGAGTTTTTCTCGGTCTTTTGGGGCCTGTTTTGGGATGAATATTTTGGTTGTAGACTCGAGTTATCATGAAAAATATTTTTTCAGAATTTTGTTTGGGATTTCAAATGCGGGCCCTATTTTCCCTACTTTGGGCTCAATTGATGTAATTTCACTCTTTTTTTTTTAAAGATTTTACAATCAATGTAATTGTATTGACCTTGTGAACTATATTTTGATAGCTGAGCAATATTGAGAAGCATTTCAGAAGGGAAAATCTCAGGCGGTTTGACTCAAAGCATGAGACATCGGATGCCAGGTAGGCTAGGTTTCTCTACACCTTAGACTGAGCTGAAATGGTTGCATATTTGAGCTAAAATATGTAGAATTAAACTGTGAATGAGTTGAGCCATGAAATTCATGTTGCATATAGCTGATTGTAAATGTCGCACGTGTTATGTACTATGTTATGGGACCATAGTTGTTATATTGAGGGTTGTACTAGCTGTGGCTAATGTATTAGCCGAATTCTTATGCTGGTTGGTTATGAGATGGGCCCGAAAGTGGATAGATGGGCTGAGAACAAGTGACACGTATGTACACTGAGCTTGACCTTTGCATGTATGTGTGTGTGGCCTAAGGTTACTAAAAAATACTCGCTTTTGGAGACTGATAAATGTTTACATGCTACCTTGCACATTGAAATCTAGTATCTATATTTTGTCCTATAAATATATATATGGTGTGGCTGCGGTAGAAATTCTTGATTTAAAACATGATTCTGTGTTGCCCTATGAGTTACATAATCCTGTTTACTGTTGTTATTCGTTATAGACGTGTGCTACTAGTTAGTGATCGGAGAAATACCCCATGTTCCGAGGATGGTTATAGTTGTACTCCTAAGGGAGCCTTGCATTCTATAATACGAAAGTTGTTGTTACTGAGCCACTGCAGTTATAGGTGGGAGTGTGACCCTGTTAGTGAGGAATAAACCATATCCTATGGGCTTTCTAGGCTATCTATGATGAGACACTATCTATGCGGGGTAGTCCTGGGGAGTGACACTTTGTTTAGATAGGAATATGTTATCAGTGGGCCGATATATGGTGCCCTAGGGTGAAATCCTTGATAGCATCTAGGCTGCAATATGATTATGGCTAGGTGGCACCCTTTTAATTATCTTGCCTCTTGGGCCTTAGCTTAGTTATACCAACGCTGCCCCAATGAGTTTCCTTACACAGAGGTTGGGCCTTATAAGGGCCGAATATGAGCTAGTGCCCCGAGGCAGGTATGTTTTCTGACTTGACTCATACCAGGGTACTTAATGGGTTTTGATTCAAGTTCTATATTCTTCCCTACTGTTAGAGTTGGGTTAGTTCCGGTTACCATTGTTCATCACTTGGGTTGATTTAGATTGTCATGGTTCATCACCTGGGCTGATTTAGTCTATCATTGTTCATCACTTGGTTTGGTTCAATTGTGGGTTAAGGGTTCCCAAATATGCTTATGCTTTGATATGAGCTCGGATTTCTACATTGTTGTAGTCTTCTATATATTTTGAGCTTCTTTATGCTTCCTATTTCACTCGAGCGACTGATGATGCCTACTGGGTGCCTTCCCTAATACTCACCCCTACTTTTTGCATCTTCCCATGGTGCAGGTCCAAGTACGGGTCGTGGCTACTGAGTTGGGGAGCTTCGGGAGTGCTCAAGATACTTTTGGTGAGCACCGATAGTTCTGGCTACCTTGTAGTCTCCTTCCTTTTGATGGTCGTCTATTATTTCCAAACATTTATTCTTGTACAGTAGTATTATGATGTATTTCGTAGGAGCACTCTTGGTTGTGTGTATATATATATATATATGCTATTTTATGTTTTGGGTTCTATGTATCTTTCTATTATTGTGGTTCTATACAGCTGACTTCTATGTTCTAGGTAAATTCTACTATTATGTTATCATTGTGTTGATTTAGACTTGACTATATGCTAGGACAAGTACCCTTGGGTTGGGATTTCTTGGCTTGCCTGTAGGTGGGACCTAGCAGGCTCCATCATGATCAAAACCAGGTCATGACAAATTGGTATAAGAACTTAAGGTTCACTGGTCTCAGTTATACAAGCTATCTTCTAGTAGAGTCATGTGGATGAGTGTGAAGACATTTGTGGTTTATCTCCAGGAGACTATGGGATGTTTAGGAACTTTCCTGTGTTGTTGATTTTTGTTGTCCGTCTTGTCAATGGTTCTTCCATTTTGAGAATTTTGCTCCTTTTTTCCCTCTACGTGGATGTTGTGTAGAGGCCAGACTTTGGGCAGGGGAAGTACTGCATCGTCAGTCCCTGATAGGGAGCAACCCCCAGAGCTCGTTGAGTAGAGGCTAGACATCCTCGAGTTGTAACAGCCAGATAAGGAAGCTTGTATGCATTGAGAATATAGAAGGGCCTCAAAGGCAGGCTTCATAATCGGTACTTGGGTAGTAGTACCTATACATTGTGCTATGGGAGATTTGTTAGGGCTGAAACTCTGTGATACTTATATCTATACAGTGGTTGTTGTTTTGATGTTATGGGGGCTATGAGTGCTGCTGATAATGATATCATAAGCGAGAGAGGTTATGACTGAAGTAATGTTAAGCATTGGTGCTCTCAGTATACCCATGTTCAGTTATTTAACTACTGGTTTGATCTGTTTTGTTCCTGATATTGGTTAGTATGTTACACCTGTTAGGATTCTAAGAAATTATCGCCTGTGTTACGATTATACCTTGTTGGTGGCTAAATGTAAGCCAAAGTCCTGTGATTTATACGTATAGTCATTTTGATACTCGATTGTTGGAGTGGATGGTCTAATGTTGGTGTGCACTGTGTTTGAGAGGTTGGTTGTCAGTTATACCCCTGGCTATATCTTGTACCTCTATGGTTATGATTCTGTTATGATGGTTCTATTGATACGCAGTTCTCCTGATTCTTGGGCAACTGGATTGTGAGATGAATGTTGAGCCTAGGATTTAGTAAGACTGTTTATTGCTATATCAGATAGTGTTGTGTTATCAGTTGAGTTGTCGACCACTCCGCCCTGGGGACTTGTGATTGTAGCAGGCTGAGAATGTGCTACCTAAATTCCTGTCTATGCTTGCCTGTGGGGATGTTGATCACCTTGTCGAGTTGCTTTATATTGAGTTGTTATTTTACATTTTCAGCTACATTACTTAACTTATCGCTCACTTGAGTATGGGTTCTGAGTTTCTTATATCCTGGCTCAGATATTGAGGTAGTAGAAGATCTCTTTTATTAGTGGGGGATTTGATATAAGGATTCTTCAGGATTATGATGTGTGGATCGAGCGATATCGTTGGTTGGCTTCAGTTTTGATATTACCCTGGAGGAAGATTGATTTATTCCTATGATGCGGTTGTCGCTGTCGTACCCCAGTTAGCTGGGTTGAGTCTTTAGAGTCGGGCCCATACGGTATAGACTTGTTACAGGACGCCTTCGCCAGGGTCTGGGGTATTTGGGATAGACTGAGAACAACTCTGAGTTGGCACCTGGGGTTATGCTGACCATGAACGCCGATTTGTGCAGTTTGGAATTTGGGATAGAGTGGTTCTGAGGGTGTCACCCCTGAGAGAAATCATGTGGATTGGAAGGTGAGATGAGATTGGCCCCGATATGCCAGCCCTGTTGATGTTCTGAGACTGGTTGGGTTGGTTGCATCTGAGCTAGTGTTACTTCTAGCTTGTTCTGTTATATATTCTGCTTTCCACATATTGATGTTGCGCCAGTGTATTCCGGATTAGTTACATGTACCCCAGTATGATTTTTTTGAGTTAGATGATTGTCTAATATTGTTAAGGGAGGTTGTGGAGGAGGACATTCTGGGGGTTGTACCCGGATCTTTTTTAGCCATTGTAAGTGGATGATTGTGGTTGTTGGGCTGACTACTGTGTTGTGTAGCATGAATTTGGTGACTTATAATCACCGGTTGTTACTGTTGTGATTCTTGCCGAGGGTTGATTATTAAACACTAGAGAATGGGGGTTGAATGGTCATAACTACTGAGGACCATGTTTGAGAAGTGAGATACGAATGTCTAAATATGAAGGGAAGTATAGAGAGCCTTTTGAGTGGGTGGCCTGTTAGGTATTTGTTACATCGATGAATGTTTGGTGGTGATGCCGGGTAGATTGGACAACAAGGGAAAGAGGTTTAGGTCTTGTGTATAAAGGTGAGCTTGATAACCATAATTCACCATTTTTTGTTAGCCTGTGGGGCTTTTGTGGTTGATTGTGGGAAAGGAACTGATTTTTTGTAGAATACAGTATATTTTTGTGACTTATATACTCATGGTGTGGATTGGAGCCTGTAGGTACACCTATATTCATACTTTCGCGAACGAAAGTCTTATTAGTGGAGATGTTGTAATGACTTTCTGGGTCATTTCCTTGATTTTACAGTCATGTTGTTGATTGAGCATGTGTATGACGACCTTGGGCCATTATTGACTTGTTGAGACTCTTGACAAGGTCGTTGGATAGGTTAATCGATAAGTTATACTTGTTTGGTAAAGTCCAAGTAAATGACCTTCGAGTGGAATTCTGACGATTCCATTAGCTCCAGAATGGTCAAATGAGGCTAGAAGTATGTCTGGTGTAATTATACCATGGATTGAAAATTTCGCCATCGAAATTGGTTAATAGTTGACCCAAGCAACACCTCGAGAACCATGCCCCAGACAAGAATTTTGATAGCATGATTGGCTCGGGAACGTCAAAATTAAGATGGTTTCATAGTTTATTTGTGAAAATCGAAGTTCGAACGAGCCTCTAACGACAAAAAACAAATTAAAGGATAATGGAAAGGAACCTATGATGCTGTCACGTGGCACTGCCGGATGGCTCCATATGGCATGAGGTGGCAACACCTCTTCTATATATATGACTGCCTTGTTGAATATCCATATTTGTATATATATTTCTCCAACTTTACCTGAAAATTTTGAGAATATCTCTTATTGGATTTAAGTGATTCAAAGGTTCACGTGTCTCGGATTTTCGTGAGGAACTGTAGTAAAGTTAGATTTGGGATTCAGCACGTCTTTTGAAGTAAAATTTTCATTTTAACTGTTGTTGCACTCATAAATTGTGAAAAACTTTACATGTTGATATTGTTACCGATTCTTGACAGAATTTAGTGAAACTTGAGTCTAAACTGATCTATGTTATGAGAGGAACACTGTGATATGTTGGCTGTCTGCGAATTTTAACTAAGAAAGTTTTGAAAAAAATGTTTTCCAGATAAATTTTTTAACTTCGATTTTGGGGTTTTTCTCGATCTTTTGGGGCTCGTTTTGGGATAATTTTTTGACTGTAGACTCAGGTTATCGTGGGAAACATTTTTTGGATTCTCTTTGAATTTTTTTGGGATTTTAGGTGTGGGCCCTAATTTCTCCATTTTTGGCCTAATTAATGTAACTTCACCCGTTTTTAAGATTTTACAGCCAATGTGATCGTATTGACCTTGTGAACTTTATTTTAGCAATTGAGCAGCATCGAGAAGTATTTTGGAAGGGAAAATCTCAGGAGGTCTGACTTATAGCACATGACGTCAGATGCCAAGTAGGCTAGGTTTCTCTACGCCTTGGATTGAGCTAAAATAATTGCATATTTGAGCTGAAATATGTAGAAGTAAACTGCTATGAGTTGACCCATGAAATTCATGTTGCATATAGTTGGTCATAAAATTCGCATGTGTTATGTATGGTGATATGGGACCATAGTTTTATATTGAGGGTTGTATTAGTTGTGGCTATTGTATTAGCCGAATTCTTATGTTGGTTGGTTACGAGATAGGCCCAAAAGAGGATGGATGGGATGAGAACAAGTGACAAACATGTATACTGAGCTTGAGCTTTGCATGTATGTAGATGTGTCCTGAGGTTACTAAAAAATACTCGCTTTTGGAGACCAAAAAATGATTACATGCTACCCTATACACTGAATCTAGTATCTATATTTGGTCCTATATATATATGATATGGTTGCCGTAGAAACTCCTGATTTCATGTTGCCCTATGAGTTATATAATCCTGTTTACTGTTGTTATTCGTTTTAGACTTATGCTACTGGTTAGTGACTAGAGAAATACCCCATGTTCCGGGGACGACTATAGTTGTACTCCTAAGGGAGCCTTGCGTTCTGTAATACGAGAGTTGTTGCTACTGAGCCTCTGGCGGTTATAGGTGGGAGTGTGACCCTATTAGCGATGTGTAGGCCATATCCTATGGGCTTCCTGGGCTATCTATGATGAGACACTATCTATGTGGGGTAGTTTGGGGACTGACACTCTGTTTAAAGAGGAATACGTTATCAATGGGCTAACACATGGTTGCCTTGGGTGAAATCCTTGATAGCAGTTGGGATGCGATATGATTATGGGTAGGTGGCTCCCTTCTGATTATCTTGCCTCTTGGGCTTTAGTAAGGTTATACCGATGTTGCCCTATGAGTTGTTTTACACAGAGACGGGGCCTGGTAATGGCCGAATATGAGCTAGTTCCCTAGGAAAAATATGTGTTTTGACTTGTCTCATACTAGGGTACTTACTGAGTTCTGATTCAGGTTATGTGTTCTTCCCTGCCGTCAGAGTTGGGTTGGTTCTGGTTACCCTTGTTCATCACTTGGGTTGATTCAAGTTGTCATGGTTTATCACTTGGGTTGATTTAGTCTGTCATTGCTCATCACTTGTTTTGGTAAAGTTATGGGTTATGGGTTTTCAGATATTCTTATGCTTTGATCTGAGTTCGGATTTCAACATTGTTGTAGTCCTCTATATATTTTGAACTTCTTTATGTTTCATATTTTACTCGGTCGGCCAATGATGCCTATTGGGTGTCTTCCTTGGTACTCACCCCTACTTTCTTCATCTTCTCATGGTGCAGGTCTAGGTGCCGATCGTGGTTGCTGAGTTGGGGAGCTTCGGGAACACTCAAGATACTTTTGGTGAGCACCGACGGTTTTGGCTACTTTGCAGTTTTCTTCCTTTTGATGGTCGTCTATTGTTTCCAAACATTTATTCTTGTACAGTAGTATTATGATGTGTATATATATATATATGCTATTGCATCTTTTGTGTTCTATGTATCTTTCTATTATTGTGGTTCTGTACAACTGACTTCCACGTTCTGGGTAGATTCTGCTATTATGTTATCGTTGTGTCGATTTGGACTTGACTAGATGCTAGGATAGGTACCCTTGGATTGAGTTTTCTTGGCTTGCCTGTAGGTGGGACCTAGCATGCGACATCATGACCGAGACCAGGTCGTGGCATTGAATTACCATTTTTCCTCTATATAAAATAAAAAAGGTAATAAAATATTTAATTAATTAAATATTGTGAGCACCTACTTTTTAACCAAACCTAATTTATATACCTTTTAATACTTAAATATTTATGTTTGAATCGAAATTAATATATTTATTTTCGATCTTATTTGTAGTAAGTTTATTAAAATAATTTGAAAGTTATAAAAATATAGTCACATTTTTAGATTAGTTTGTGTTAATTTATTTAAAAAATTGATGTTTTTTCTTTAAGTTGAAGTTTTAACAAATAAACTAGAATTTTCAAATTATAATTTTAGATTAACTATTTAACTTTTTCTACACTATATTAGTTTAAAAATTAAATAATATTTTCATTCTTATACTTTTTTTTTATCTATACTATTTTATTTAAAGATATATATTTTAGTTTAAATAACAAAAAACAAACTAAAAAAAACAACTAACTTACAAAATAAGGAAAAAAACAAAAGAAAAAACCAACTAAAACTAACTAACCTAAAAATAATTTTTTTTTAAAAAACAAAGAGAAGAATTAAACTTCTCAACTACTGCACTCACGCACGTTTTAAAAAAAATTAAAATATAACACAAATCTCTTAACTCTCCTTATTTTTCTCAACTCCCACACACCACTCTCCCACTACAACACAAACTCCTCATCACTTTTCTTTATCTATAGTAAAAGATTATAATAAAAAAAAAGGTTTTTAAGTCTTAAGTTTTTAGAAGAGCAGAAAAAAAGAGCGTACATAGTGAGTAAAAAAAAAAAGCACGAACAAGAAGAAAAAAAATTTCTTTAAACCTTGGAGAATTGGGTTCAGACCTTAATCGAATTTTCGGTGATAACTTCGTGAATCCTATTTCAGTTAATTCATCACATGTTTCCATTCAATCTTATTTATTTAGTTTTTTTTTTCTCTTTTAATATTTTATAAGAATCGAATCATGCCCAAAATTGTTGCAATGGTTTATGGTATTATTTAGCTTTCAAATTGATTGCTTATGTGAGGTTTATTTTTATTTACGTAAATTATGTCTCCAAAATATTGTCGCTTTATCTCTTTGTTGGTTTGTTGG